>APFE031695042.1:112298-131998 GCA_000404065.3 Pinus taeda | reverse complement strand
CATAGATCCATCTTTACTCTGGATCTACTAAGCCCCGAGAGGTATCAAATATCGTGATATGCAAACTAGCATAGAGTGGAAAATATTTGATCCTTCTTGGGGGGCTTGGTGGATCAAGAGTAAAGATGGATGTTGTAATTTAATGTATGTTAAACATTTTAACTTGGTTAAAACAAAAAATAAAATAAAATCACTTATTAATTTTATTAATTCTATAAATTACTAATAGTAATTTTTAAGCTCCGGGTTTATGATAACCCAATGTAATACCATAGTATTCATGTGAGCATAGACTATTTAAAGGGGAAATTCTATCATCTTAGATCCATCTTAATTATGGGTCTACCAAGTGCTCAGAGGGATAAATAGTTTTCATCCCCCTAAGAGTGGTAGATGTGGAGTTAAGATGGATATACATTGGTTTTTATGATAATGAAGATATTAAATAGACTTAGGAAATTATATTGTAAAAACATCTTAAGGTGAATGGTTAAAGCTACATTTAGTCACTTCACAAAATTTAGTAAAAAATACCAATATCTCCATTAATATTGGTTTTGAACTTGTTCCAATTTAACAAAAAAAATTCAAAACAATGAAACCTTATCACTCTTTCCACATCACCCTCGCAGAAGATTTCTCACTATTTTTCAAACATTCTCAATATGATATCTTCATGAAAAAGTTTAGGTACTGATGTTGGATTAGTTGTTTGAAAAATAAGTTTGTTTGTACAACCTTGCATCTTCTGTGCTATTCTTAGTTTGTCCTAATGATCTGTAGGGGTTGGAGCCACTGCACCATATTTTCCTAAAAGGTTGAGATTTTTCACCAAAAACGAAATTAATGTACATGTTATAATGCTGCTAAAAAATGCGAAGCCTATGAGGGTAGTGAATTATACTAATAAGAAATTTAGATTGGGAGAGACGTAATTAAATTTTATTATTTAATTGAAGATTTCCAATTAAAATAATAATAAATCTACATTTATATATTCATATATTGATTGGAAGGATTCTCACAATGGTCACTTCTTTCAAATAGATCCCCTTCAAGCCTTTGGGATACCTAATACTTTCTTATATAATATAGTTGGGGCTTGGTACTTGTTGGCATGTTGGGGTAAACAAACTTGATGTGTTTTTTTTTTATCTCACAGTTGGAGTCTGTGGAATAAGAAAGAAATTTGATAACTTGAAAAAAGTGGTAGCTTGACAAAAGTTGTAGAGAAAAGATTAATCTCTCCTACCTTGATAGAACTCGTTGTCAATATCAACACCTACAAGAACTTTATTGTGAAATATTATCAAAACTAATAGAAGGATATGAAAGAGTGTATTGTAATAACCTTGACAAACACGACCACTGAAACTTGGAACATTGTTTGTAGGAAGAGAAGATTATGTTTCTTTTTCCAAACATGTATGTTAGTATATTACAGTTTAATGAATATGTTTTCTTATTATTATATATGGTTTCATACTTTATCAAAACATTCACCAAGACTTCACAATGTTTTATTATTCAGTAAAATATTTGCCAAGATCTTACAAGATTTTATAATTTAGTGAAAGATTTTCCATCATTGTACAAGATAATATAATCTGGTGAGATATGTTCCAAAAAAATTATATATACATATTATATTATTGATAAAATCACCTCCCATTTTTCCTATGTATAATGGGGATTAGCCCATTTATTATACATATAAATTTAGGATGGTTCTTAAAATTTTCCCTGCAACGCAGGCAGTAGAGACAACAACAACACAGGCAGACGAGGGCCAAGCAACGTCCTCAGGATAGGGGGCAGAGGAACCAGATACAGTAGAAGGGAGTGCAGACCCAGGGACTGCATCCACTCAGTTAAAACGACCACACATCGTAGAGAGATCAGGTTGAAGGAAGAAGGTCACAACCTCGAAGCTGGCCATTGACCCAATCACATTAATTGAAGGAGATCTCTATGACATTGACGAGATAGTCCATGATGTCACCAACGAATTGCTCCAAGAATTTATGGCAGAGCACCAGAATGTGTTGGGGGCCCTTAGGGTGCAACTGTAGGAGTTACAGGTGTGGGCCCCTCAGGAAGGTACCCTGTCTACCCACGTCACAACAGGTACTTCAGCAGCAGAGCAGATGTTGCGCGTAAGGATGGCTAACACAATAGTCTTTCCAGAGGGAGAATTAGTATCATCAGATGTAATGAACTGAATGATGGTTAGCATGCTGAAAGGCCTTGGCATTAATCTAGCTGCCCTTCCTCGAGAAACACTCTATCAGCTACAGGATGGAATAATAGCAGAGTTGCGCACTAGGTAGAACCATGCAATCCAAGTCCTTAGTGAATAAAAGATAAATATGGAGCAGCTCAGCTTACAACGTGACGAGTTGGTGTCGTAGAACCAAAGGTTGGTGGAGACGATAAATGATGCTTGCCGACGCGTCCCAGAGTTGGCTATCACAACAGATCTACCAGTGGAAGTACGGATCCACAATTTGGCCAATGGAGTCCGCGATGTGAGAGAAGAGACAACATGGGTGCAGCTGGAGATGAATCTCCAAATCGCCGAGCTGTGATTGAAGGCGCAACCTTCCACTCCCCCAAAAATCAAAGAACAACATGTAAATGCTATTACAGTAGGGTTGGAAGAGATTGGAGGTGCATTGTGCGACTGTACCAACATGTTGGAATAGGAACTTGAGGTCCTCACGATGTTACAAGAGGACCCCAACATCCAATGGCTAGAGACAGAAGTACACAAACTCCAATAGTAGTATGACAACATTAGAGGAACTGCATAGACAATAGTCCTCACTCAACAGCTTGCAAGGATGCAACAAGCCAAGGCATTAAAGGAGCAGGTGGACACGGCGCGCCATAAGGAAGCAGTTCTCAAAGCGTGCGTCTAACCATGGATTGACGAAGCCTTCACAATCACGGCATATATTGAAGGAAATCTCGTGCAGATTCATGGGATGCATGCATAGATGCAATGCAACACGCCAGAAATAAAGGGCTTAGAAGAGATAATGTAGTAGGTACAACAAGCAACAACTCAGTGCGCTACATACATCAGGACCATTCGGTACTAGCTGGAGGGACTCTACACCAAGATTTCCACACCGATAGAGTGACTCAAGGGTGAGTCACGATGTTTGTGTTGGTGGCCTATTGGGCATGGACTCCCCTTGCAACATGTCTTGGGGCTCAAAGCCCAAGTTTTGAATAATATTATTGTAAAAACTCTGCGAATTGCAGGCGTAGAGTGTGAATTGTATGTTAAATTCATAGGGATGCCTACCCTAAGTTTTGAATGTAGTGTCAGCCTACCCATGGTCCATGGACCATGGGATTGTATAAATAGAGCAAGGCTCTAAGTTGTAAAGAGGTGAAGGAAGGTAACAAATGGATGGAGTAAAAAGGATAGTAAGCATAGAACAAGAGTCTAGTATCTTGGGTCGTAGTAGTAGGAGGAGGCCCTGCAGTTGAGTGCGCAGAGGCCTAGTAGAGTCCGCAGCTGAGTGCGTGGACCCTTGTAGCTGAGTGCACAGGGCAGAGTCGAGTCTGTAACCAAGGAAGAATAATAATAAAGAGAAGTTTATCTGAATTATGTGTATCTATTCTTATGTTATTACATGTTTGATATCAATTGCAATTATATTGTTTATTTACTGCGCTCTGTTGTATGAATGGTAAATATTGGTAAATATAAATTAAAGCATATAGATAAGCTAAGTTAATCAACTAATATCGGGTTACTAGTAAGGATTTGGGTAGTAACACTATTCGGCCCCCGAGTAGGGCTGCGCGAAGGCAACATCACCGGTTGCGAAGTACTGATAAGTGTGCATAGCGACATGCGCGTAGGGTCAAAACGCGAACCCATCAAACATCCCCAGGGTGCAGAAACCTTGTTGTAGCACCCTCCCATACTACTTCGGGTGAGACCTCAGTCTACGCTCCACAGACTATTGCCAAAAGGGCCAGTAGTACTGGGATTTGTTTGGTTAAATCACCTCTGACCTGGGTTAGGCCCCAACAAGCCAACAATAGATATGTTTCTTCCTTATCATGGTGATCTTATTTAATGAAATTTCTCCCCCTAAGACTTTGTATGGATTCATGGAAATGGATGAGGTAGATGATCAACAAACTCCCCCTACCTACATAAATTCCTTTATCTGTTCTTTTTTCTCAAGATAAGAAAGATTGTTGCCTTATGATCAAGTGGAAGACATATTTACAATATCATGATTTTCTTCAATGGATTTTGCTCCCGAGAGATGATCTATCAAGATATGATTTTCCATGTGTGACTTATCAAGGGTTTCATAGGGCTTTTCATGAATAGATTTTGCAGGAGTAGTTAAGAATCAAAATCTCCCCCTAACAGTATGCATGGCCCTTCTTGGCAGAATTTCATCATCAAAACTTAGAATATCATATCTTCCAAATATGTACTCATTAGATCAACAACATGAGTTGATGTCTTGAGTGTTCAAGAGGCTTTTTGATCTAATTTGATTTCTTCTCCAAATTGTGACTTCTTTTTCTTTGCTTGGTAGTCATGTTTTTAGCTTGGTTAGGAACCCAAGTCAAGTTACAATCATGAGCCATATGTCCAATGTTATGGAATTTGAAGCATTTCATCTTGTTCATGAATGAGGTATCATGACTTTGTCTTGAAAAATTGCTTCTAGGGAGTTGATGTGAACCATTATATTTGTTCTTGTGGTATGCCCTACAATTCTTTTCCATGTGCCCAAAATTTGTACAAGAATATCAATAACGAAAAAAATACTTTGGTACCTAGAGGATGGAGATTGAATTGATGTACTTCTAAACTAATTCCGTCTTGGGATCCTTTGATGATATCCATTTTCTCTTGCATCCTTGGTACCTTCTACATATATTCTTAGAGTAGGATTTCTTCCAATGTCATCTTGACTCTTCTCCTTGCTTCTGCTGGAAATAGGGGCATCAATTTTTTTTTTCAAAGCTACTTCACATCCTTTTTGTTTGAAGCATTATGGTTTGAATTATTTCTATTTCAGGGTTTTGCTGCATAACCAAGACCTAATTTATCAAGAGGATATCTTTGATTTCTTAGAATGTCATATAGGGTTTGAGAGCTCATTAGAATTTTGTTCAGATGATCAAATTATTTCCTTAGGAGATTAGTTTCTTCTTTCATCATCTTGCATTCTTCATCCTTATTTTCTAGAATTATCTCCATTTCTTCCTTCATCCTTGTTGCTTCACATGTTTCAGCCTTGAGAGAGGTGATATCTGATTTTAATTTGGAGATCTCTTCATCCTTTTCTTCTAGTTGGCATATCGTGGAATTTATTTCCTTTTTCGCTTCATCAAGTTGTCCTTCTAGGAGGGCCAAACTTACATCACCCTTTCATATCCTTGTGCTTGTTTCTTTGCTTTTTCCAATTGAGATTTAAGGGAGGAGACATCTTCCTTGTACTGACCCTTTTTTTCCTTAAATTTTGTTCAAGTCTTCATGTTTTTGTTCAAGATGGGCTGAAAACGTTTTTTCCCTTTTCTTTTCTTTATTCAATTGATTTGTCATGGATATGAATTATTCATGATGCCTTCTCTTGTTTTGATGAAATTACTCCTTAAGCTTGGTGAGCTACTCATCCTTTTCTTGTACTTGAAGCTTGAAAATATCAACTTCATTCCTTGTCTTGTCTAAGTCATAGTCACCATCTTGTGCTTTCTTCTTGAGCTTCTCATTTTCCTTTTTTAAACTACTTATCTCTTCTAGGGAAACTACAAGTTTTTCCTTGAGACCTTGTTTGAGATCTTCTTCGTTTTCTTCATCTTCTAGGTCCTCCTTGGTCTTGATGTCTTCACTCTTGTTTTCAGCTTCCTTTATGGGTTCTATATTTCCTTCTTTATTTCCATCATCTTCTTGATTAGAGATCATAGTCAATGCTCCTTTTGAGTGAAGATATTGATGTTTGTCCCAAATAGATTTTTCCGATGAACATTTTTCCACTTTGGCCTTTTTAGGATATGGTAACCCACTCGAGATTTCTTTTAATGCTTTAGAATTTTATTACTTGGATTCTTCTTCCATCGTGATTTTGGTAATAACTAATTCCCAGACTTCAAAATCTTAATCCATTAAAAAATTCTTCACTCTTTCCTTCAATATATTAAAATTTCCATTCAACAATGGAGCTTTCCCAATTTGATTATCTTCTATTTTCATAGTTGCAGAAGAGACATCTTTAGAATGGTTAGAGGCTTTCTTCGCTGGATTTTCCATTTGTGTTCTAAGGATCTACCTTCAAGATATTAGGCTTTGAGTGAAGGTACTGGATCTGATTCCAATTGTTCATTAGGGGAATTTTGAGGTCTAAAATAGGCCTCTTAAGGAAATTATAAAATAATAATGGAAATAAAAAATGAGATTATATTACATCATCAAATTTTAGAGGGAGAAGGAATTTTTTTTCAACTTATCTCTCGATGTGTTTACTAAAATTTTGAGCTGGAACACTCATTGGATGAATAATTTGATTTCTCATCCAAGGAGTACCAATGTTGCATACTGTCGATGGACCTTGCTACACGAAAAATGAAACATACATGAAAAACATGATTGCAATCATGTCTTTTCATGTATTTCTCATTTTTCATGTAGCAGGGTCCATCAAATGTTTGTAACATGGGTATTCCTTGGATACAGAATTAAATATTTCATCCAATGAGTAATCCCACTCGAAATTTGAGTAAAAACTTAGGGAGATAAGTTGAAAATACAAATTGAAAAAGTAGTTTTATTATTTTATTATTTTTTAATATTTTTACCCTTTTACCCTAGAAATGGTGAATCATCCCCCATGGTTGACATCATCATATTGAATCCTATCGATTCTTATAAATTTTATTTTGGTTGTACATTTTTCTTAGGAGTCCCATTTTATACCTCAAAAGTTCTCTAATGGGAAATACTGGCGGGGGGGGGGGGGGTGGTGAATCAACATTTCTTTTCAATTGTTATTTTTACTAGTTAAGATCACTTATAATTAGAAAAAAATGAATAATGATAGAATAATAATTTTATTAATCAATGCCGAGGACTCCAATCCTCTTTACAATCAATCAAGTACAATAGTAATTAGATCTCCAACCCTAGATGAAAACACCAATCTCAAATCCACCAGGCTCCAACCTCTATTTTTCCAAGCACCGACTTGAACTTCACGAGGATCCAACCTCTATAGCTCCAACCCTATATTCGCAAGGATCTAACCTTGCCACTTTCAGGCACCAACCTCTATGGCTTCAACCCTATATCTGGTATAGGCTGCAACCTAGTCTTCTTGAGGACTCCTATCCTCTAGGGCTGCAACCCCCAACTTTAATTCATCAAGATAAGTTTAATTATTCTTCACGACTCCAAATATCTTTTGCAATGAGCCCTGACAATATCTTCACCTTCAAAACTACCCCCAAATGATCTCCAAGGCACTTAGCTGATTAATGAGAACTTTATCTTCTCATGAAGGTGTCTCCACAACTCTTCATGTTACCCAAACAAGATCTTCAAGGTTACCTCATGATGACTTCAACAATGCAAAATGGTCTCCAATAGTGTCTCCAAGATTAGCTAAAGCTTCTCAAAAATATGTCTTCAATAGGCTGCACTAAGTCTGCATACAATGTCCTTCAACAAGATGCTTTACCAAGACTTCAAAGATCCTTCAATAGTGCTTTGGTGATGTGTCAAGAAAAGCCCAAAATGTCTTCAATAGGTTGTCCAAGTTCTGCACCAAACAATTCTCTCAACAAACCACCATTAATATTCAAGTATAGGTCTCAACCTATCAATAAAGAAGGGATGCTTCAAATTAACATGCCACCATAAGTCTTCAGGGAATGCAGGCTCCCACAGGTCCTTCCTCCATAGGTCAAGCTTACTATGTGACTTTTTCATTTATTTTGAGCCTTCCACAAATTCAAATCTTCTTATACTAATCTGAGGTTAGGTCCTCAATAGGTTTGTCCCTCAGGTATGAGGGTGCCACAATCAGTAATTGAGCTTCCTTCACACATAGGTCTAAGGAACAATACAAGTCTGCTTCCAGATCCGAGCCAATTTTGGTAGTTGTCACAAGTGGCTTTCCTCGACTTATGGTTATCAAGGGTCCAAAGGTGAAAAAGCCTTAAATAAAGACTATACTCTAAAATTTTAAAAAGCCTCTTTCTTTACTATCCAAAGTCTGAGATTCTTGGAAAATGAAAAAAGGTCTAAGTTACTGAATAAGGTTTGTGATCCGAGCTCCTTGTCCAACTATCACTGCCCAAATGTTATGAGTATTAGTCTGAGCTGCAGGACTGTAACCTTGAGCTTATATACACAGTTCTGTGCCTTCACACAGTCTAAGCCTAAGGCACCTATCACAAATCCCTATCCGAGTTCAATTTATAACTGGTCAACAATACAAATTCAATAATCTAAGTTTGATGTCACAAGTAGCAATAGGTCACTGTAATCACATGTCCTAGGTCTATGATTGAAGGTATGTGGTTAGAGGCATATGACCACAGGTTCAAGAAACAATGCATAAGTAGCTATCTGAGCTATTCTTATCCAAAACTCCAAGTTACTGAAGCTCCAATTTGAGGCTATCATAGGTCCGAAGTGCACAGTTGTTGTCCTGTATTTTGTAATGGATATCTTAACAAAAACATTTCGCTAAATAGTGATTCTCTGTCCTCTTCGGCCTCCTTCCTATTTCTGTATTCCTTCTCTGAATTGATCACCAAATTGAATGGATGAATGATGAATTTGAACTTATATTTATAAACAATTTAACCTTCAACGAATAGACACACCTAATGGGTGAAGGAGTTGACTTGCACATGTAGGCTCATGTCAGCCAACTTTAAAAATATATTTTTTCAACTTGTAAAATCAATTTCTCTCAATCTAGAAGGACTTAGATGGTAAGTAATAGCTCATTGGAAAGAGAAAAATATCCTCTACAAGATGGTGCCATTTTCATCCTTAAATGAGGTCATTTTATAGCCAATAAAATTATTTTTGTGAACTATCATAATAATTTTATTCATGGCAGCCTTTAGGATATTATGTTTTGGTCAATGTTGGGGCTTCCTCTAGGATTAAGACATTTATAAGGATTAAGGATTCCTTAGGGCATCATGAATAAATAATTTAGGGCTAGGGATTTAGGATTTTATTTTTTAAGCCTTTAAGTTTATGACATGAAAGAAGAGGGTTTCTTCACATGTGTTCTTCATTTATTAGGATTAGGGCATTTTCAATGGCATCATGTGATTTTAGATTAAATATCCTTCTTTATTCATGGAATGAACCTATTAGGATCAGGGCTTCTTATTTCATAAATACTAGGGAACCATGGGCAACAATTAAGAAGGCTAGGGATTCATCTTATTTTTCAACCAATAATCATCCATGCATCATTATCACATAAGGGGGCTAGGGTTCTACACTTTTTTTTTCCATCTCCAATAATTCCATATTGACATCAATGACAATTTTTACGAATATTCTCCCTCTTTGTCATTGATGTCAATATTATTTCCCTTTCAAAAATTTCTCCCTCTTTGACATCAATGGAAAATGGGGTGTCCAAGTACTCCCCCTATCAAGCTTCTTCTTGACATACTGCTTTATTGTATTTTCTTCAACAATGATAGTTCTTCATGATAGATATGTTGCTCCCCTTGTCATGGTGCTCTTCTTTAATGAAATTTCTCTCCCTAAGCCTTTTCATGCCTTCATGGAAATGGATGAAGTATATGATCAACCAACTCCCCCTTCCTGCACAAATCCCTCTATCTCTTATTTTCCCTCAAGTTAAGAAATATTGTTGCCTTGTGATCAAGTGGAAGACATATTCACAATATCATGATTTTCTTCAATGGAGTTACTCCTGAGAAATGATTTATCAAGAGATGATTTTCCATGTGTGACTCATCAAGGGTTTCATAGGGCTCTTCATGAATATCTTTTGTAAGAGTATTCAAGAATCACAAGTCCCCCATAACAATATGTATGGTCTTCTTCTTGGCATAATTTCATCATCAAAATTTGGGATATCATATCTCCCAAAGATGTAGTCATTAGATTAGCAACATGAGTTTATGCCTTGAGTGTTCAACATGCTTTTTGATTCAATTTTCTTTCTTCTCCAAAATTTGTGACTTTCTTTTCTTGCTTGGTAGTCATGATTTTAGTCAAGTTACAATCACGTGCCATATGTCAAATGTTATGGAATTTGAAGCATTTCATCTTGTTCATGAATGAGGAATCAATACTTTATATTGCAAAGTTTCTTCTAGGGAGTTGATGTGAACCATTATATTTGGTCTTGTGGTATGCCCTACAATCCTTTACCATGTGCACAAAATTTGTACAAGAATAGAAATAACCAAAAAATATACTTTGGTCCATGGAGGATGGATATTGCCTTGTTGTACTTCTAAATTCATTATGTCTTGGGATCCTTTGATGATATCCATTGCCTCTTGCATCCTTGATACCTTCTGCATATCTTCTTGGTGTAGGGTTTCTTCCAATGTCATCTTGACTCTTCTCATTGCTTTTTCTAGAACTAGGGGCATCAAAAAATTTTCCAAGCTTCTTCACATCCTTGTTGTTTCAAGTATTAGGGTTTTCATTATTTCTATTTGAGGTTTCACCTACATAACCAAGACTTGATTTATCAAGAGGAGATAATTGATGACTTAGGATGCCATAAGATTTGAGAGCTCTTTAGAATTTAATATATATATATATTATATATTATATATATATATACATATATATAATATATATAATTTTATTTATTTATTTATTTTTATTTATTTTTTATTTTTTTTCGAGATGGTCAACTTGTTTCCTTAGGAGATTAATTTCTTATTTCATCATCTTGCATTATTCATCCTTCTTTGCTCGACTAATCTCCATTTCTTCCTTCATCCTTGTTGCTTCACATGTTTTGGCCTTGAGAGAGGTGATATCTAATTTTAATTTGAAGATCTCTTCATCCTTTTCTTCTAGTTGGCATGTCATGGTACTTCTTTCCTTTTCTGCTTCATCAACTTGTCCTTCTAGGAGGGCCAAAACTTCCATCACCCTTTCAAATCCTTGTGCTTGTTTCTTTGCTTCTTCCAACAGAGATTTAAGGGAGGAGACATCTTCCTTGTACTGGCCAATTTTTCCTTCAAATTTTTTCAAGTCTTTGTGTTTTTTCTCAAGATGACTTGACAAATTTTCTTCCCTTTTATTTGTTTTATCCAATTGGTTTGTCATGGATATGACTTCTTCATGATGCCTTTTCTTGTTTTGATGTAATTCCTCCTTAATATTGGTAAGCTCCTCATCCTTTTATTGTACTTTAATCTTGAAAAGATTAACTTCCTTCCTTGTCTTTTATAAGTCATAGTCACCATATTGTGCTTTCTTCTTGAGCTCCTCATTTTCCTTTTTTAAGTTGCTTATCTCTTCGAGGGCAGCTACAGGTTTTTCCTTGGGACCATCTTTGATATCTTCTTCATTTTCTTCATCTTCTAGGTCCTCCTTGGTCTTGATATCTTCACTCTTGTTTTCAACATCATTTATGGGTTCTATATTTCCTTCTTTCTTTCCATCATCTTCTCGATTAGAGATCATAACCAATGCTCCTTTTGAGTGAAGATCTTGAAGTTTTTCCCATATACCTTTTGCTGATGAAAATTTTTCCACTTTGGCAATTATAGGATCTGATAGCCCTCTCAAGATTTCTTTTATCGCTCTTTCATTATATTCCTTGGATTCTTCTTCCATCGTGTTTTCATTAATCGTCGATTCCTAGACTTCAAAATCTTAATCCATTAAGAAATTCTTGATTCTTGCCTTCCATATATCAAAGTTTCCATTTACCAATGGAGCTTTCCCAATTTTATTATCTTATGTTTTCATAGTTGAAGAAGAGACATCTTTAGAAGGGTTGGGGACTTTCTTCCTTGGCTTTTCCATTTATATTCTAAGGATCTACCTTCAAGCTATTAGTCTTTGAGTGAAGGTACTATCTCTGATTCCAAATGTTGGAAATACTGGGGGGGTGAATCAATATTTCTTTTCAATTGTTATTTTTACCAATTAAGATCATTATAATTAGAACACAAAATTAAAAATGATAGAATAATAATTTTATTAATCAATGTCAATGACTCCAATACTCTTACAATCAATCAAGTATAATAATAATTAGGGCTCCAACCCTATATGAAGACACCAATCTCCAATCCACTAGGCTCCAACCTCTATTGCTCCAACCCTATCTTCCCAAGGCTCCAACCTTGTAACTTTGAGGCACCAACCTCCAGGGCTCCAAACCTATCTTTGGGACAAGCTCCAACCTAGTCTTCTTGAGGACTCTTATCCTTTAGGGATCCAACCCAAAACTAAAATTCATCAAGATAAGTTTAATAATTCTTCACGACTCCCAATATCTTCTGCAAACGAGCCCTGAAAATATCTTCACCTTCAACACTACCCTCAAATGATCTCCAAGGCACTTAACTCATCAATGAAAACCTTGTCTTCTCATTAAGGTGTCTCCACAACTCTTCATGTTACCCATACAAGATATTCAAAGTTACCTCATGATGACTTCAACAATGCACCATGGTCTCTAACAGTGTCTCCAAGATTATCTAAACCTTCTCAAATGGATGTCTTCAATAGGATACACTAAGTCTGCATACAATGTACTTCAACAAGCTACTTGTTGATGGTGTTGGACCTGCCAAAGTTAAGGGGATCTGCTGGGCATGAAGTCCCAACTGGACCTCACAATGTTTGGTGTAGGAGTCCCATCCGCTATGATGGCCTGATGGCCATTATCTTAGAGGTTTTCCTTAGCTCTTGCTTGTCAACACATGAGAGTGGTTTGCTTTGTCTTCGAACTTCAAGGTTCACGTGCCTGGTGAGTGCTTATTGTTACTTGTGTCAAGGTTCTTTCACTGCAGAGGGAGAGGGTGAGAGCGAGTCTCAAGTGAAAAGGAATAGTCCCAAATTTTTTAAAGACACACAACAAAACATGATGTGTCATTTTATAACCAATAAAATTATTTTTGTGAACTGTCATCATAATTTTATTCATGGCAGCCTTTAGGATATTATGTTTTTGTCAATGTTGGGGCTTCCTCTAGGATTAAGACGTTTATAAGGATTAAGGCTTCCTTAGGGCATCATGAATCAAGCATTTTGGGCTAGGGATTTAGGATTTTATTTTTTAAGCCTTTAAGTTTATGACATGAAAGAAGAGGGTTTCTTCACATGTGTTCTTCATTTATTAGGATTAGGGCATTTTCAATGGCATCATGTGATTTTAGATTAAATATCCTTCTTTATTCATGGAATTAACCTATTAGGATCAGGGCTTCTTATTTCATAAATACTGGGGAACCATGGGAAAAAATTAAGAAGGCTAGGGATTCATCTTATTTTTCAACCAATAATCATCCATGCATCATTATCACATAAGGGGCCTAGGGCTCTACAAAAATATTTTCCATATCCAATAATTCCATATTGACATCGATGACAATTTTTACCAACATTCTCCCTCTTTGTCATTGATGTCAATATTATTTCCCTTTCAAAAATTTCTCCCTCTTTGACATCAATGGAAAATGGGGTGTCCAAGTACTCCCCCTATCAAGCTTCTTCTTGACATACTGCTTTATCGTATTTTCTTCAACAATGATAGTTCTTCATGATAGATATGTTGCTCCCCTTGTCGTGGTGCTCTTCTCTAATGAAATTTCTCTCCCTAAGCCTTTTCATGCCTTCATGGAAATGGATGAAGTATATGATCAACCAACTCCCCCTTCCTGCACAAATCCCTCTATCTCTTATTTTCCCTCAAGTTAAGAAACATTGTTTCCTTGTGATCAAGTGGAAGACATATTCACAATATCATGATTTTCTTCAGTGGAGTTACTCTTGAGAGATGATTTATCAAGAGATGATTTCCCATGTGTGACTCATCAAGGGTTTCATAGGGCTCTTCATGAATATCTTTTGCAAGAGTAGTCAAGAATCACAAGTCCCCCCTAAAAATATGTATGGTCTTCTTCTTGGCATAATTTCATCATCAAAACGTGGGATATCATATCTCCCAAAGATGTACTCATTAGATTAGCAACATGAGTTTATGCCTTGAGTGTTCAATATGCTTTCTGATTCAATTTTCTTTCTTCTCCAAAATTTTGTGACTTACTTTTCTTGCTTGGTAGTCATGATTTTAGCTTGGTTAGGAACCCAAGTCAAGTTACAATCACGAGCCATATGTCAAATTCTATGGCATTTAAAGCATTTCATCTTGTTCATGAATGAGGAATCAAGACTTCATATTGAAAAGTTGCTTCTAGGGAGTTGATGTGAACCATTATATTTGGTCTTGTGGTATGCCCTACAATCCTTTACCATGTGCACAAAATTTGTACAAGAATAGAAATAACCAAAAAAAAAACTTTGGTACATGGAGGATGGAGATTGCCTTGTTGTACTTCTAAATTCATTCTGTCTTGGGATCCTTTGATGATATCCATTGCCTCTTGCATCCTTGATACCTTCTGCATATCTTCTTGGCGTAGGGTTTCTTCCAATGTCATCTTGACTCTTCTCCTTGCTTTTTCTAGAACTAGGGGTGTCAAAATTTTTTCCAAGCTTCTTCACATCCTTGTTGTTTGAAGTATTAGGGTTTTCATTATTTCTATTTGAGGTTTCACCTACATAACCAAGACTTGATTTATCAAGAGGATATATTTGATGACTTAGGATGCCATATAAGATTTGAGAGCTATTTATAATTTTTTATAGATGGTCAACTTGTTTCCTTAGGAGATTAGTTTCTTATTTCATCATCTTGCATTATTCATCCTTATTTGCTAGACTGCTCTCCATTTCTTCCTTCATCCTTGTTGCTTCACATGTTTTGGCTTTGAGAGAGGTGATATCTAATTTTAATTTGAAGATCTCTTCATCCTTTTCTTCTAGTTGGCATGTCATGGTACTTATTTCCTTTTCTACTTCATCAACTTGTCCTTCTAGGAGGGCCAAAACTTCCATCACCCTTTCAAATCCTTGTCCTTGTTTCTTTGCTTCTTCCTACTGAGATTTAAGGGAGGAGACATCTTCCTTGTACTGGCCAATTTTTCCTTCAAGTTTTTTCAAGTCTTCATGTTTTTTTTCAAGATGACTTGACAAATTTTCTTCCCTTTTATTTGTTTTATCCAATTGATTTGTCATGGATATGACTTCTTCATGATGCCTTTTCTTATTTTGATGTAATTCCTCCTTAATATTAGTAAGCTCCTCATCCTTTTATTATACTTTAATCTTGAAAATATTAACTTCCTTCCTTGTCTTTTAAAATTCATAGTCACCATATTGTGCTTTCTTCTTGAGCTCCTCATTTTCCATTTTTAAGTTGCTTATCTCTTCTAGGGCAGCTACAAGTTTTTCCTTGAGACCATCTTTGATATCTTCTTCATTTTCTTCATCTTCTAGGTCCTCCTTGGTCTTGATATCTTCACTCTTGTTTTCAGCGTCATTTATGGGTTCTATATTCCCTTCTTTCTTTCCATTATCTTCTGAATTAGAGATCATAACTAATGCTCCTTTTGAGAGAAGATCTTGAAGTTTTTCCCATATACCTTTTTCTGATGAACATTTTTCCACTTTAGTGATTATAGGATCTGATAGCCCTCTCAAGATTTCTTTTATCGCTCTTTCATTATATTCCTTGGATTCTTCTTCCATCGTGCTTTCAGTAATCGCTGATTCCCAGACTTCAAAATCTTAAGCCATTAAGAAATTCTTGATTCTTGCCTTCCATATATCAAAGTTTCCCTTTAACAATGGAGCTTTCCCAATTTTATTATCTTATATTTTCATAGTTGAAGAAGAGACATCTTTCGAAGGGTTGGGGACTTTCTTCCTTGGTTTTTCCATTTATATTCTAAGGATCTAACTTCAAGCTATTAGGCTTTGAGTGAAGGTACTAGATATGATTCCAAATGTTGGAAATACTTGGGGGGGGTGAATCAATATTTATTTTCAATTGTTATTTTTACCAGTTAAGATCATTATAATTAGAACACAAAATTAAAAATGATAGAATAATAATTTTATTAATCAATGTCAATGACTCCAATCCTCTTACAATCAATCAAGTATAATAATAATTAGGGCTCCAACCCTAGATGAAGACACCAATATCCAATCCACTAGGCTCCAACCTCTATTGCTCCAACCCTATCTTCCCAAGGCTCCAACCTTGCAACTTTGAGGCACCAATCTCTAGGGCTCCAAACCTATCTCTGGTACAAGCTCCAACCTAGTCTTCTTGAGGACTCTTATCCTTTAGAGATCCAACCCACAACTTCAATTAATTAAGATAAGTTTAATAATTCTTCACGACTCCCAATATCTTCTACAAACGAGCCCTGACAATATCTTCACCTTCAACACTACCCTCAAATGATCTCCAAGGCACTTAACTCATCAATGACAACTTTGTCTTCTCATTAAGGTGTCTCCACAACTCTTCATGTTACCCAAACAAGATATTCAAAGTTACCTCATGATGACTTCAACAATGCACCATGGTCTCCAATAGTGTCTCCAAGATCAGCTAAAGCTTCTCAAATGGATGTCTTCAATAGGATACACTAAGTCTGCATACAATGTACTTCAACAAGCTACTTGTTGATGGTGCTGGAACTGCCAAAGTTAAGGGGATTTGCGCGGCATGAAGTCCCAACTAGACCTCACACTATTTGGTGTAGGAGTCCCATCCGCTATGATGGCCCGATGGCCATTATCTTAGAGGTTTTCCTTAGCTCTTGCTTGTCAGCACATGAGAGTGGTTTGCTTTGTCTTCGAACATCAGGGTTCACGTGCTTGGTGAGTGCTTATTATTACTTGTGTCAAGGTTCTTTCACTGCAGAGGGAGAGGGTGACAGTGAGTCTCAAGTGAAAGGGAATAGTCCCAACTTTGTTAAAGACACACAACACAACATGACGTGCACAACCTTCAATGGAGTTGTCTACACGGATGCGGTAGTCACAAAACACAATATGAATAGATAGCACGTACAACACCCAACCGAATAGTCCACACAAGTGTGACGGTTGTTATAACAAATTTAGTAGAATAATCCTTTCAAGTATCAGGTGGAATAGTCCACACGGGCGAGACAACATTAACAATTGATATAACATATTTTCAAAAGCATATGCACTAGAACAACAAAAATAGTTCAACTGCCTTAATACATGTTAAAGCAACATGCATTACAAGCGTCCAAAGAATATTATTACAAAGGAATACAATACATGTGTGAAAAGGTGTTGGCCTATTATCAGGCTTATGAATTAAGCAAAATTTCCAAGACACATCGGTACAACATACGTCACTAACCCCGATAGCGGGGCGTTGGATCCACTGCTCACTCCTCAAAGAAAAGACTACAGACTCTCAAGGCTATGTGGGAGGAGCCAAGGTGAAAATTATTTTACATGTACAAATGAGGGGTATATATAACCAAGGGTTAAATTGACCCTTTGTGACTATTTGACTTCCCTCATGACCGTTTGTCTTACATGAATCTTCAACTTTACATGACTCTTCAACTTTACATATGGGTCTCTTGGACTTCAACATTACATTAAATTGATTACAACAGTATGGCCCATAGTAATGATGTGGACGAGATGACTCATGACATGAATCAACACGACAATGCTGGTATGTTTATGCTGATGGTGGTGTCCATGTCGTGTTGTAGTGTTGCTGAGTGATGAGTGTGCTCTTGGTGTATCATAGCTTCACCTCCGCATGGCAAGGTGTTCGGAGTCTTTGATGGTCTTAGTGTTCACTTGATGTTGCACGAGCATGTATCCCCTTTGTGAACAAGTCTCCTAGCATGCATTCCTTGTTCATCCCATTCGTCATCGCGTTGTATCTCATCCATGTACCTGTATCTGCAATCACTCATGACAAGATGACATAAAATCCATAAATCTCCTAGTCTACCATGATGCATCATCTTTCATTTTCGGGTGCAAGTGACTAAGAGAGAGGACAAGGCTCTAAAAATTCACATAGAACATTTTAGGTCAGGATGCGGGCTTCGGGGCACTGCCAAGGAAAATTGCGCAGAGGTCACTGGGAGGTTGAGATGAGAAGTTTGGAACAACAGTGACCATCTGCACAATTTGGCTCAACTAGAGGGTAGAAATGAGCAAATTTTCCAGGGAGGCAATGCAGGCAGTAGGGAGGACACTGGCAGTGAAAACAACACATATTCTCTAGGGAGGCTGGCAGCAAACTGCGGGATCTTGCTGGACAAAACTGCGAAGAATTGGGAGGCTGGTTTGCAGGACATTTCTGCGTAGTTTCTAGCATGAGCAAGGTGTCATGAAGCCAGAGGACAAGCCAAAGTTTGTAGTTTTCAGGAGGAGCAGTAGGCCAGATGACAGGGGGATTGGTTGACAAAACTGTATAAAATTCGGGGACAGTGCAGTGATAGGCACCAGGTTTCTTTCCTTCGTGTCTGCACAATTTATTCATTCAGTAGAGGTAGGCATGTTGGCAGCTTCAGTACAAATTTTTGGGACAATGCAGTGACAGGCACCGGGTATCTGTCCTGCATGTATGTGCAATTTCTTCAATCAGTGAAGGTAGACATGCTGGTATCTTATGATTTTTTTTTTTGGAGGAGTGAATCCCTGGGTCACTACCTGGTCAAACTCTTTGGTTGACCAGCGGGAATCTTGATAGATTTGTTTGCGGGTAATGCAGATTGAGATGGATTGCGAAGAAACTTATGTGTTGTTCTGGGTGACAGTCTATTGGGTTGATTCTAAGATTGCACAGTGCAGAGTTCCTGGGAGGCAGCCTGAAGCTTTGCACAATTCTAGGCAGTAGTACTTGATCACTGAGGGCTGAGACTGTGCAGTGTAGCTCAGCAGAGGTCTGGTTGTTAGAGGGTGGTCCAGTCGACGAATCTTTAGCAAAATGATTGTGTGTGAACGAGTGGAATCGTGCATGCATGAACTTGTGAACACACATTCAACACGACTCGATGACAAGACACCTCGAACCAACAAGACAACATGTGCTCAGTTGACTAACCAAAGGGTGTGAGCAACAAGCACGACACTTGAGATAGATCGTTGAATGACTGCGACGACACTTCTGTGACATTGCATACAAATTCGTGTGTGAGTGCAATAGATGCTTACATAGCGAATACAACTTGTACACACGAAGACGGACCGTGAACATAGCCATAACATGATTGCAAGCATGACATTGTGACCAACATACTAAAAGATGTCCGGTGAACGATCAAGCTAGGATGGTGCAAATAATCAACACAAGCTCATTGGATGAGCCCGAGTGTTTGAACAAATCAAGGAAAAACCCAAGGAAGGCTCTGAAATTGGATGCAATCCAAAATTTTGGAGGGTGTTGCAGCCACTACAACACTTATCGACACACTCGTTAAATACCAGCTTCTTTGTTTTAGTCCATTGACAGCACATGGAATTGGTCTATCAAGGAGTATTGATGTTATGAAACCAGCTCAAGAAAAGATAGAAAATATAGATCAAC
>APFE031695042.1:69261-89974 GCA_000404065.3 Pinus taeda | reverse complement strand
TAATGAAAAATCAAGCTGGTAGTCCTGGTTTTGGGATCCAGGGGAAAATCTCTGTGCATATGTGTTTTTATGTGTTATGCTCTCGCATTGTTTATTTTTCTGTGATTTAGAATTCGTATGCAGGTAATTTCTGTACGGGGTTAAAACCTACAGTCATCAGTTTACAATTATGGATTCTTTGATAAGGGAGTCTCCATGCAAACTTTGAGCTTCATATTCTTGAAACACAGATTCGCCAGGTGAATGATACAACCTTTTGGTGTCTGATCACTGTCCACCATCAGTAATCAGATTTGGAACTTGATATGATTTTCTTAGGAACTTGAAATGTTAAGATTCCCCAGTATGGTCGTCACTATGTTTTCGTTCTGTATTTTTGAGGTTGAGGGAGTAAACACATAGGATAACATCAAAACCACTTTGGAAGCTGGGATCGAGCCCTGCCAGCTTCAGAGAGGGATCTCTCTATAAAATTTATGTATGTTTCATGTGAATTTTAGGCTAATTATTACTGTACTAATTGTTTTTTATTGGATTGAATGGTTGATTAAATTGCTATAATTCCATTGGGCTATGGATTCCATATATTAACTAGATCTGCATCAAATTTTGAAGGAGTTTCACAGGAAATCTAGGTTGCACTAGTTGGACCTTTTAGAATTTTAAATGGATTATGAAACAGAAGAAATATAGGATTCAGTAGAAACTAAGGAGAAATGAAGGATTCCTTAATTTGACTTCAGTAGAAAACATATAAATTACTAACAGCCAGAATAGGGTGTTCTGTATAACATATCCAATTCATCACAATTTCTACTATGTAATTAAGGTTTTCAGAAATTACAGAGAAAGGAGACAATGATTAAACACATGAACAGGAGAAAAACATCATCAATTTGTACACCACATGAATCCTGTGAAGAATGTCCTTGTATTATTGATGCTTCCAATAACTAGAAAAATTACAATTCGCAAAGGAAATTATATTCAACAATCAGCATCTCTTACTTCAAATGATGAAGTATTTATACAAATTCTAAACTGAAATATCTTGAAAAAATATCATGATTTGTTTACAAATATCTCAAATTGTCTTACACAAATATAAATAAAATATAGGACATCCAAAACTAATGAATCTACTTGGCACTATCTTTGTGGATTTCTGGGGACAAAGAAGAAAAATTCGAACTTGATAGCAACTCTTATTTGATAAGTGGCCTCCAAGTCACTCACTGTCTTTGAGCTTTTTCCTCCCAAAACTTTGAAAATAAGGTCCTGTAATACCTTTGTATATCCCAAACCAAAATAGATTTTAGAGAAATGAGAGAGGTTTTTGTAAATGATGATGTTGGAAACAAAAATAGCTTTCAGTTTTTTAAAATGCATTTCCACCTTCTCGGAAACCACATTTGAAAACACTATCTAAAAACAGGAAAATTTGGGAAAACATGTCTACAAAGATTCATCTGAATCTCCCAAACCATAAAAACTATTAGAAAATGGAGAGAGGTTTGTGTACATGAGGATGTTATCAGAAAAAAATTTTCAGTTTTTGAAAATTCATTCTTAGTGATTTGAAAACCATGTTTTAAATGACTGTGCTATATATAAATAATAATAAATAATAATAAAAAAAAAAAAAAAAAAAAAAAAAATAAAAATAAAAAAAAAAAAAAAAAAAAAAAACATATTTTTAACTGACCATGAAATGAACATATGACATGGAGGTGACATGGAGGCACATGGTTGGTGGAAATATGATTAGGTGGAAAAATAGGAGTGGCAGATGAGGAGGGACATGGCGGTTGGACATTGACGTGGGAGTAATAGGTAGAGGATACATGGCGGTAGTGAAGTGGCGGTCGACGTAACTGAGAAGGCGATTTGCAGCAAGGAGCAGATACTACTTTCGGAGCGGGGGTAGTGGTGGATTGTGGTATTAGTGAAGGGCGGTCCAAAATGTTGAGAAGTGGACATATAAGGGTGGGGCTGACAGTGAGAAAACCATTTTTCGGACCCCCCTGCCAATAAAGGTAGGATGGCAAGTGGGGCTGAAAAACCCTGTTGATCATTGATCTGATGGAGTGACGATCAAGCGGCTGGATGGTGCATAGGACTTAACCACAAGAGACAAACTCATTTTTTCATTTTCGACGCTTAGGACATGAGCAAAAAACTTTGTTTATAATACATAATGCCTCCGAAATTTGGATAGAGACATAATGAACTCAAATATTAGGATTGCATGTAAAATTAACCACATTTTATCATTTTGACCACCTTCTTGGAAATAATTTGGAGGATGAAATAGTATTTACAAGATTTCAAATATAATAATCAACATCTATAATTAAGTGACCCTATAAAAATTATAGGACCTTAACAGTGGCTCCAATTGGGGATGGTAGTCTCCTTGGAGGTGTTGAGAATACCGTAGACGAGTAGCCTGATCCATTGGGTTGACCTCGAATCTTCAACCTGCTCTGCCATAAAAATATTTATGACTGAAAATCTCTCAAACTGAAATCAAAACCATTTGGCACACTGAAATCTGAAATATAAAATGAATCAAAAGCTCTACTGCAATCTAAAACTGAAACTGGAAAGAATGCTTTGAAAAAAAAAATTTCTCAAGGCACTGAGCTTATTTGCACTCTGCTACCTACTCTAATTTGATAAAATGACTGCCATATCAAGTGATAAAAAAACATCCAGTGTAACCATTCAAGCAAATGGATACTTAACTGAAGTTTGCATTCCACTTCTTTAGGCAGAAAAATAAATTTAGAAAATGGCAACCCAACTTTCCACTAGGTCTAACAGTTGCATTGATGAATTTGGGAAATTCTCCCTTCACCAATTACTGCAATAAACTGACCAAAGGATCGTGGAAAACATGCAACATAAGATCTTCAGGATGATTTAAAATAGGAAAATAAACCTCATTCCAAATTGTTGTTTTGCTTATGTGTTGAAACTGATTCTCTTCAAATAGAATCAGAGAAAATTGTTTTTCCTTGTCATTATCCACTATAGTCAAGTGTTCTAAATGCTCTTGAATCTACTCAAATATGATAGAAATATCATATGCAACAGGAAAATCCTTATCATTTGCTTGGTCACACAAAAGATTACAAGGTAGTTGCAAACGCTCATTAATTTCAAGTGAAGGAATTTGACTTGCATCAATATTTTTCCTTTCTTCATTAACATCCAAGAAAGAAACTAATGATTGATAACTTTTATTATCTTCTTCAAGGGATGTAACTTGAGACATGATATAACATGAAGGAGGATTGGAGACAAGATCTTCATCATCCAAATCTGGTTGGTCTTTAATCATTGAAGAAAACATTGCTTGTTGAAACTGTTCTTGTGGATCAACAGAATTAAGATCTATTGGTTTTTCTTTTGGATCACAAGACTGTTGTAAATCAACAAATGAATGTTCAACAATATGCTCAATTACCTTTACTTCCTGATTAGTAAAAGGAATTTGTTCTTTAATTTTATCTACTGCAATTGAGACAACCACAGTGTTAATTTGTTCATCCATGGTATCTGAAATATCTCGTTGATTTTCAATGTTGTCCTCTTCTTGGTCAGGTTCATGCTATTGAATTTCTTCCTTAACCTCTGGATGAACAATTTGTTGTGGTGCTGCAAGAATTATTTCCTGTGGTGGATCTTCATGAACACATAGAAAACATACATCCTCTATTTCTTCCTGAGGGGAAGACAATTCAAGCAGGACTTCTACTTTTTGTTCATAATGTTGAAAAGTATTTCCATCTAAAGCCTCTAGTATTTCATCATTTGTGAACTGATCATCATCATACTAATCTTCTGGATATTGAATAAAACTTTCAAAATGATCACAACAGTTTTGAATTAGCAACAAAGATGGATAATCCTCTTTGTATTTCTGACAAAAAACAATATGAAAATGTTTTGACGAACATATACTAGCGGTAGACAAATTTTCATACCAAGATCTAGCCTTTTCCTCCAAATTTTCCATAAAACTATTCATAATAAAATCTTCATGAAATTTGACTTTAATCTTATGGATGTGCATATGAAACCTCAATAAATGTACAACAACATCATCTCCTTTTTTATATTTAAACAATGGAAGATAAGTTAACCAATCAATGTTGGGCATGGGAATTGGAAAACCTAGAATTCTTGATCTGTCCAAAGGAGAATACCTGTGTTGTATTCTTGAACTTGTTTTGAAAACAATAAAAAATGGAATAGAGTCACCATAAGTGCTTTACAATTATGGATTCTTTGATAAGGGAGTCACCATGCAAACTTTGAGCTCTAGATACTTGAAACATGGAGTTGTCAGGTGAATGATACAACCTTCTTGTGTTTGATCATTGTCCACCATTACTAATCAGATCTGGAACTTGATATGCTTTTCTTAGGGACCTAAAATGTTCAGATTCCCTAGTATGGTCGCCACTATGTTGTCATTCTGTATTTTTGAGGTTGAGGTAGTAAACACATAGGACATCATGAAAACCACTTTGGAAGCTAGGATCTAACCCTACCAGCTTCAGAGAGGGATCTCTCTGTAAAATGTAGCTATGTTTCGTGTGAATTTTAGGCTAGTTATTAATGTACTGTTTGTTTTTTATTGGATTGCTTGGTTGATTAAATTTCTATAATTCCATCGGGCTATGGAGTCTAAATATTAACTAGATCTGTATCAAATTTTGAAGGAGTTTCACAAGGCAAGCTAGGTTGCACTAGTTGGATCTTTCACAATTTTAAATGGATTATGAAACATAAGAAATATAAGATTCAATAGAAACTAAGGAGCAATGAAGGATTCCTTAATTTGACTTCAACAAAAAACATATAAATTACTAACATCCAGAATAGGGTGTTCTGTATAACATATCCTATTCATCACAGTTTCTGTTATGTAATTAAGCTTTCCAAAAATTACAGAGAAATGAGACAATGATTAAACACATGAAGAGGAGAAAAACATCACCAATGCATACACCACATGAATCTTGTGAATAATGTACTTGTATTATTTATGCTTCCAGCAACTAGAAAAATTACAATTTGCAGAGGAAATTAGATTCAACATTCAACATCTCTTACTTCAAATGATGAAGTATTTATACAAATTATAAACTAAAATATCTTGAAAAGATATCAAGATTTGTTTACAAATATCTCAAACTGTCTTACACAAATAGAACTAAAATATAGGACATTCAAAACTAATGAATCTACTTGGCACTATCTTTGTGGATTGCTAGTGACAAAGAATAGCAATTTGAATTTGATAGCAACTCTTATTTGATGAGGTGGACTCCAAGTCACTAACTATCTTTGAGCTTTTTCCTCTCGAAATTTTGAAAAATAGGGTCCGATAATATCTTTGTATATCCCAAACCATAATATCTGTTAGAAAATTGAAAGGTTTTTGTAAATGATGATATTGGAAACAAAAACCTTTTTGTGTTTAAAATTCATTTCCTCTTGCTCAAAAACCACATTTGAAAACACTGTCTAAAAACAGGAAAATTCGGGAAAAAATGCGTGCAAAGATTCATTCCAATATCCCAAACCATAATAGCTCTTAGAAAACAGAGAGGGTTTTGTGTACATGAGGATGTTATGAGAAAAAACTTCTTTCATTTTTTGAAAATTATTTCTCAACAGTTTGTAAACCATGTTTTAAATGATTGTTCTATATATGAAAAAACATATTTTTAACTAACCATGAAAAAGCATATGATGTGGAGGTGGGAGGTGACATGGTTGGTGGAAATATGATTAGGTGGAAAAGTAAGAGTGGAATATTATGAGGGACATGGTGGGTGGATGTTGGCACAGGTGTAATAGGCAGAGGATACGTGGCGGTAGTGAAGTGGCGGTTGACATAACTAAGAAGGCGGTTTGCGACAAGGAGCAGATATCGCTTTCGGAGGGGGGTATAGGTAAATTGTGGTATTAGTGAAAGGGGGTCCACAATGTTGATAGTTGGACATGTAAGGGTGTGGTCAACGGTGAGGAAACCATTTTTTGGAACCCACCCCACCAACGACCCCCCCCACACCAATAAAGGTATGATGGCAAGGGGGGCCGAAAAACCCTGTTGACCATTGATCTGATGGAGTGAAGATCAGGCGACTGGATTGTGCACGGGACTTAACAACAAGTGAAAAACTGCTTTTTTCATTTTCAACCCTTATGACATGAGTGGAAAGCTTTGGTTATAATACATAATGCCTCCAAACTTTGGATAGAGACATAATGAACTCAAATATTAGGATTGCATGTAAAATTAACCACATTTTATCTTTTTTACCACCTTCTTGGAAATAATTTGGAGGACGAAATATTATTTACAAAGTTTCAAATATAATAATCATCAACTATAATCAAATGACCTTATAAAAATTATAGGACCCTAACAGAAGGCTTTTACGAAATTTCATCAGTAAATGTATCCCTAAGTGGTGACATCGTAGTAGCTACGTTTGCTAAGGCGTCGACAACTGCATTATGCGTTCTTGGCACAACAATAATATTGAATGCTTGGAAGTTAGAGATTAGTCACCATACCTCTTGCTAGAAACTTTTGATATGAGGTGAAAAACATTGTATGGTGTTACGTACTTGTCGTACAATGAGTTTTGAATCACCTACCACTTTGAGCGCAACTACATTTAGGCTAATGGCTTTGTGCAAGCCCAATACGAGTGCTTTGTATTCAGTAGTACTGTTCATGCACTCGAACTCCAAGTGACTTGAGATTAAACGTTTCCTATTCTTTGGGTCTATCAAGACACACCCATGTCCAAATCCATCGTGTTTTTGATCCATCAAAATACATGGTCCACAACTCGGCTGTACGTGGATTGCTTGACCTGTTGGTACTACTGCTAGTGCTACTGCTACTAGTGTTATAATGCACTGTACACATTTCATTTCCATTAGTTGGGCAAGGAAGGAGACCCAACTGTGTGTTTAGCGAGGTCGGAGTTGGCTGTGTGAGATAACACCCGAGTTGCGTTTCCAAGAAGCAGTTGTCGAACATGAGTTCCACGAAACCCAATGGTTCATTCTCACCATTGATGAGAGTGAAATTGTGTCTCATGTATCTCTTGGATAACACCTGGATCTGATTGCTTTTTCCCTGATATGAAAGCCACAAGTGTGACCAGTCTATAGCAAAGTACCCATTCAACTTGCTGGACCAGTCTCTACTAAGTAGTAAGCCATATGCTTCTGGTATGTCCACAATGGAAAATTTTGGATGCACTGATGAACTCAGCCATCATCACAGGGGCATCATTCACGGAACCTCTAAAATAGCACGTGCGTTCATGGCATAATAAACAATACCCTTAATTTGACTACATATTGGAAAATACATCTAAAAATCACATTATTTAGCCCCCTACCAATATAAATCCAATACACATTCCCAATTTATAAAACCCCTATTTTCACTAAATATTGTATGTATCCATTTTTTTTATTCACGTTTTTTATACCCTTTTATTTTTATATCCCTAGTATAGTGACATGATGCCTCTCTTAGGACCCCACATACATTGTAAATGCATATTAGTTGCACCTTTCTTCTTTTGATATACATTGTAAATGCATATTAGTTCACCCACAATGAAATTACTTAACACACACTGAAGCACATCTCATTATGATTTGTGGCATTTAATGTCTAAGGCACACAAAGATCAACCATGTTTTAGGAAGATTGATTATGTGCATGTATATAAAATAACATATAAATTGATCTATATGATGATTAAAAATCAATTGATGAATCTTTATGAATAGGTTTTCACCAAATAAGGTGTTGAAGCACAAGTCTAGACCCTCTAGATGCAAGACGGGTATCTACAACCAAGGTTGGGGCCCCAAATATCAAATCAAGGGTGCAATCCCAATCTAGACATGCTTAAAAGAAGAGGATGGACAAATCCAAACACATGCGCTCTTAAGGGAATAAAATGAAAGCATGAAATCATCTTTTGATTCATTGTCATCTCACCAATGAGCTATGGGATATCACTCATAGACTATGTAAAATGCAATAATGGATTGGAGATAACATAGAGGCATTAAATGAATGGACTACAACTAGAACATAAGACAAAATTTTGGTTGTAGAGGTGATCTGCTCCATTTGGCTAGCTCAAAGTAATGGTGTATTTAAAAATAAACCTCGAAACGTCTACAAGAATTTCTACGTGTTGAAGGAAAGCATTACCTTATCATGCACCTCACTAAAGACAAGGCTTCCTTACACTCATACCTTTGAAATACAATTCTAAAATTTCTAGAGGATATTTTGATTATCCAATTTTAAGTTCACAACCAAGCCAGACACCACATTGGTGTATGAGACCCCCTTACTTGTGGGACAAGGGATCTGTTGTAACATATTTCGGTACACCAAAAATTAATTTTCAGTGGAATTTATCATTTGTTCCTAGCCCATCCTTTTGAAACAATTATAAAATTGTTGTTTGTAAATGATGATACTTTAATAAAAGTTTTAATGAATGTAAAATCTATAGAAATATTATATATATATTTTTTAAAATTATTTATTTGTTATTAAAACTTTTTGTTAAAATTATTAGACCAAACATCCAATCTCCAAGTTATATGAACTGACCTCACGAATCAAGGAGTCGATCTTATATGTTAGTTATAAAAAGTGCAGGAGAGACTTGGATTCATTAGTTTTTATTATGCTTAGCTTATTAGGGATAATGGGGCAAGTGATGAATAATATACCTACCGAGACGGAAGCCAAAGGTTTGTTTTATCATAGGTGGACATAATGCTTCTCCCCCTCTCCAATACCAAAAGTACTCGGTTTCCGTAGGTGACGCATAGGTGGGATAATAGTGGTTCATCCAATTTCAACTCACTTATAATGCTTTAATGATATTTACATACGTTGGTCAGCACATTAAATAATATGCTAAGTACATGGGATAAATATCGATCACTTTTCAATGGTAAAAAATTAGCGCATAAATATCAAAGGTTGTCATTTCATTTCGGACCCCCCAAGGTCATCCAAGCTTTAACAACTAGGGGGGTCCGAAATCTGTTGGTGGTTTCAATAACAATTCAAGGTGAAAGTGGCAATATGATCTTGTGTGGCCATGATTCAGATGCACAACATCTATCTTCACCACAAGAATAATAGACACATAAACTAATGGTGTTTGGAAACCTCTCAATTCCTACAGGCATTGGTCCTCTACTTCCCATCCTTGCAATCCACCATGATCTGTCATTACGAGGAAATAATGTAAAGGAATTTAACCCGTCATGATTTGGTGTGGGAACTGCAAAAGCCACAAAGCATCCATTCACATTCATGTCATTTGAAATTGGTCCAAGATATTACTCAAGAGGTATATATTGTTGTTTCTACCGTAGGTATGGCCAATTTGGTTCATGGTGACTGCCTTAAGCCTAGAGTTGTGGTGATTGATGATGGCATAAATCCAATGGAGGATCAAAATAGCAAAAGAGATTACCAATTATATTTTGACAAGATCAAGATGGAGGTGGAGGCATTGAAGTAGATAAAGGATGAAGAATCAAAACTTTTTGTGAGAAATAAGATTTTTGTTATTTCAATGTACTTGTTCACATCAAGGAATCAATGGTTGATGTTTCATCTTGCGATATAGCTTTGGATGTACAGGAAGATTTGGAACATAGTTATGAGAGTGGCAGTGCCTTCTTGAGGGATCCGAAACTTGTTATAGCCCAGATAACAACAAAGGGTTGGTCCTTGTAGATTTTGAATGTGTTGCTATGAAGGTTGATATCCTTCGCTCAAATTTGGTTTCTGTTGTTAAAGTAGGATGCATTTATTTGCAAGGCATAGGTCTTGAGCTTGCAACTCTAGATGAATCTACATCAAATGATAATGCTTAGAAGTGGCTTTGCAGCAACATTGCAGAAATTTATGGTAATAATGATATACAAAAGTTGCAATTGGACGCAATTTTAGCCCTAGCAGAATTGAAGCAGGGGCTCTCTATGTGTGGTTGTAAATGTTAGACATAAGTTATAATTTTACATAGACAACATCATCAAGAAATATTTTCCTAGTTGCTAAAAATAACATTAATTAAATTCATTATTAAGGAGAACTAAATGATAAAAAACAAAAAAACATCACTTATTATTAAAGATACACTCACTTATTAGTTGTAACATAACGAAAAGCATTAACAAGTTAACAGATGTGAAATACAACCATATCCATTATTTCTCATTACATATCACAGGCTAACCTCAACAATACACAGTTGCATGTAGACTATGAAGAAAATCATGTCTCGGAAGTCTTCACAGGAAAAAACTTTTAGAAAGCTTTGGATTGTTTTTTTTTTGCACTGGTAAGGTGTACCTAGACAAATATAAATATACATAAAACAATACACTGAAGTCTAAAACTATGATATTCTTACAGTTAACAGAAAATGCAAGTGGGTGACATTCCAGTAGAATTCAAGCACTGTTGTAGCAACACAACAAACAATTATACAAGGATTTTTCATAAAAATTGTGCCACCTACAATGTCTGCCTTAGTGTAAGAGCCTTGAGAAGAATCAAACTCTTGGACAAGCCAAGAAAAATTACTTTAAACATTAAAAAAAATCATATTTTCAAGACTCAAAACACAAAGTAAATAGACAATAACATGAAATAATGTGAAAAAACATAGTCTCCACTATAAACAAGACTAAATTTGTATATCTACCCCATAATGAAGAAAAAAGTTTCTTTATCTAACCATATTTCACTTGAAAGTTCCCAACTATATAGCATGAAGTCAAAATATCTAGGTTGTGCACCATCAAAACCAAATTCCAAATTTCCAACCATTCCATAGTTTAAATCTAAACAACGAATATATGCCAAGGCCTGAAAATATTATGATATATCTTTTAAAAAAACATCTCCATCAAACAATTGTTTATGGGATGACGATACAACCAACAATAGAATTGTACATCCAACTCTAGAAATGTCCACTTCTACAAACCCAAATATTTCATGTTTAGGGTCATGCTTCATGCTAGAATAAATTGAATCTATGAAACAACGCCATAGACCAAGAACCAAGTCAGCTTGTTAAGCACTGGTAAGAAAAAACTTTGTAAAAGCATTACAGAAAACCTACGACTATTGTGAAAAACGTATGACTGCTGTTATTAAAAAGCCTGGTTTTAGAATATTCATCTGTTAGTTGAAAAGTACATATCATACAATTCACAATCTACGGTGCCCTCCTAAATTGAATCAAGATTTTTCTTATCAATGTGCACTCTAGTAGAAGCTAGATCCTTCTTATGAAATGTTGATGTACCAACTCCTATAGCTTCTGTTGAAGTGACATTTATGCTTGGATCTTGAATACTATTCTTATATTTTTTTGGTATGGTAGAAGTGGGGTAGGAGAGGTCACAAGGTTATTTCTTGGACCTTCATTTAAAGCAATAGACTTAGAAATTGCCACTTTACTCTTCAAGTAGGGATTCAAATCATGAATTCTTGTATAGAGCCTGCAAAATAAACCCATATTAATATATTTTGTTTATAACATAAGCACATCGTACCTCTTGTAACATAATCACATCGTACCCATAAATAAGCTAAACTAATAAGTCACTGAACACATAGAAGTAGAATGTGTCACAATCCAAGGGTTAGATTCCAATCCTTCTTCAAAGTATTGACACATATCTCTCCATTGCTTGCAATATTAGGGTGGAAGATTTTTGTGACAAAATACCTTGCAGTCCAAGCCAATCATTACTATTGAAAGACGCAAAAGTTTATTTCTCAGTTTTTACAAGTCATTCATCCCCCTTATATACGTGATGATTTGGATAAGTAGTAAGTAGAAAGATAGAAAGAATGTATTATAGGCAACTAAACATATAAAGAAAACATAATATCCATTTAAGATAATGTAAATTAGATGAAGCATCATTATAAGGATCAACAATTACCTCTAGGAGGAGAGTTTGGAAAATTAGGAATTAGAACTAGTTTCATTTGAAAAACACCAAATTCATATGGAGTGCCAACTGCAAGAAAAAGCATCAATAAATGTAAATATAGCTCATGTTCCAAAAATCTAGCAATAACCATGCAAAAAAAATGAATACAGATGCTTCAGTAAATGTAATATGAAAAAATAATCCCTTTTCTAGTGCTCTATCTCTGCATGAAAATTTTATACGAATCAAGTTAAAAAATGCTCAAACGGGCATAATAAATTCTCAAAATGGCAGCCGAATTGGACTTGAATTCTAATAGTGATACCGCTATGTCCTCCATGGAAAGGGGACTTGATGTGAGTGGTTTTGGGTGAATTAGATGAGAATTGTATATAAACGTAGCTTAGAATTTGGTACATATGAGCAAGTTGTAATTGCATTAATGAATGAGATTCAAAGCAAATGGCCATTGCATTATGAATTTATTCATTGCTAGGAGATAAAATATGATATACACAAAAGAAAATGGACCACAAAGAACCCTTACTGCCGAGCACATAATGATTTACGATATGAACCCTGTAGATGAGCTCAACACTAAAATTTCCCAGCGGAATTGAGAGACCAGTGACAACTTTAAACAGAACAACATCCCTCTCTTCAATGAGCATGCAATAAGCTTAAGGACTAAGGAATTCCTTCTTCTATGTGAGATCTGGAAATTTTGTTGCTTTATCCCCTTCTGAAGTGTCACACTTGTTTTTGTATGCAGTATTAATTCGAAGCCTTCAAGCAGATTTAAGTAGCAAATATAAGGGAAAATGTCTTGCAGTAAGCACAAAAATATCACTTGTTGAAAATAAAATGAAAAAGGAGGTTTGATATCTGACTCAAATTGGGCATTACACCATCTTCTCCAATTCACTCTTTCAACTAATGCTAAAACATCTGCTTGCATTTCCTTTTTCACCAGAAATATTTGATACACCAATTCCTCCATTTGTTTTGAAATGATAATTGTTCATAATTCTTTGTGGAGTCAGTAGTGATAAACTCACCTCCAAGAAGATACTTATCTAAAGAATCCTGCCAAGAACATATGTCTATCAATACAAAGTTCAAACCAATAATAAATTTAAATTTAAAACCTTAAATAAATTTACAATGTCCCAACAACACTTTTGCATACCTCGAAATTGTTCAATGAAGGGATAAATTTATCAACAAAGACTTGTAATTTGTTCACCTCCTCACCAAGACTTGTAAAAGGAAAATTATGGATCCTTGCTACCATTTTCAAGAGAAAAGAAGTTTGCACATGTACAATTCATAAAAAATCAACAAGGTTCTGCAAAGGCAAAAGAAAATAGGTATAGTTATTGTATTCAGTAACAAGTTATTCATAGTAATGCTCCAAATAGCTAACCAAAAGATGTCCATTTACAACATATCTACCTTATGCTGCCACATCCATCTATAGATAAAATGTCGCTGAGATGGAAGTCTCATTCTTTCTGTTGCACCATCATTTACTGTGCAAAAATAGTTAAGCAATATGTAAAATATTAGGATATGACTACAAGATAACCTTGAAATAGTCAAACATTGTGGATAAAAAAAATATTCAATTCATGGAAGGCAATAAAAAGTAATCAAAATTGTACATAATACACTTTCTAATATAATAATAATTATTGAACAACATAAAATCAAATTGAAATTTAAGAAAACATACCAATACTAGTAGTGATGAGAGATCTGCCCTTGAGATGACCAATAATAGACTTGTAATTGTTTCAGAAACAAGGCCTAATTTGAGTATAGCCATCATTTCCTTACAAAATTCTATCATTTCTTTGAATAAGCCCTTGATCAGTCCTAAATGCAACTCCAAAGAGGTCTATATATAGCTTAGCAAACCCTTCAAATTTGGCAGAAATGATAAATCTTACAAAAGGTGAGGATAAGGCTACAAACAATTTGCCTTGGAGGTATTTTGAATATATATAGATTGCTTTCAAAAGAGCCCAAAACAAAGGCTTAAATGAGCGTCATATTATTCTAGAAACCATAGAGAGATAACACAATAATGTCCTCTAACTTCACTCAAAATAATCCCAAATTTTGTCCACAGAGATGCCATTGAAAATACTTAGGTCAAATACTACTGAGGTCTACCAAGAAGAGGGCCCAAATAGGTCCCAGAACAGGCCTGAAATTAATACAAAAATGCCTCAGACAGGGGGGGGGGGGGTCTCAGAAAGGTTGAGAAGGGCCTCAGGAAAGGGCTAGTCTATGCCTTAAATGAGACAAAAGGAAATGAAAGATAAATATGAATTGGCTTCATAAAATAAATCATTTCATAATGATCCAAGATCCTTTCAAATTGATTCAAAAGTGACCAATAACAAGGGTCTGAACTACATGATATTCAAATTGATTCAGAAGTGCCCTTTCAAAGTGCTTATGTAGTTCATATCATTTATTACAAGAATTCTAAAAGCTTACCAGCCATCTTGGAGATTCTAGGAAAATAAAGTGTCGTCACCCTTCCAGTCTGCCAGAAACACATATCTCAATAATGTTTCAAACAATTTAAAAACAAACTACCATCACATGTCCAAAAGCCTTTACATATAGTAATTAGTGTTAATGTCATTTAGTGAAATCACTGAAAGGAAATGCCCAAAATATGATTGAGGACTCAATTGTCAATAATAACCAAGCACAATTTAACTGTTGTAGACCCCATGCATATGGCCAAAACATAAATACTTCCAAAAAGACTCTGATGGCACATTTGAACTACAAAGTTTGATTTCTATGTCCAATTTAAAAAATAGGAAAGCCAACTACCACATAAACATTCAAAATAAAATGTACTTCATGTGCTAGACGTTGCTCTAGTGTAAATCTGTTGACTTGAGTGAGCAGGAACCATCTTGACTAAATCTCGTGCCATCAGATCCTTGATATCCTTTCTAGCAAGCGAACCATTAATCTAAAAATTCAAGGTTAATGTTAACATTAGTGAGAAGAACCACATACTTATCCACAAAACATATTCATGAAAAAGGAACCACCTCTTCTTGTTCTTCATGATTAAATGGTCCAACTTCAGAGGAACCACAGTGGAAGGCATCCAACACAAGTGTTGAGGTAAGGGGTACCCTTATCTCCAAATTGTATATAAATGTGTTGAGGTAAGAGGTACATATAGTTATATAGGTATGTACTTCTATTTTTTTTATGGAGGAAATACCAAATTAACGATTGAATGAAACACAACTATAAAAGGATAAATGTCTAGTGAAAGAAACTTACACCAAAAATCAGGTAGCAAAAAAAGGTTGAGTTATGCCCAACATTCACCATTTGAACTATTCACTAGACCTAAAACCAAAAAGTAAAAAATTAACATCAAAATCATACAAACAAATCAACAAAAATACAACCAATAATTATTTATAAATGATCCAACATATGGAAATATAAAAGTAAGGAGAAAGTAGAATCTTTTGAAAATCTACCTTGTTCAATTTTTGCACAAAATATGAAAAAACTTTGTAATCACATTCTTCTAATTTGTATGTATCATTCCTAGCATTGTATGATAAGTTTTCAATTTCTATAACAGATTCAAGTTGTACAAAAGCATGATCTGTCAAATCATACTTATACATGTGTTGCCCCTTTATTCTACTATACCAACATAATTGAAGCTCGGTGCCTTCTAATATATCGAAAAGGTCAATTTCATTATGGTAATCAAACACTCTATTACCATCCTTTTTCCATATTCTTTGTACTATTCCAATTTACCATGTTCCACAAGAAACACCTTGTTTTGTACTTCGAGGAACACGTTTTCTTGCAGTATGTTCAGTGGGGGGAATTGAGTTGCTTTCAAACAACACCCCACAATCTGATCCAATTCCAAAGCCAATTGAAACACCCTTTTGTGGAGCCTTCCCATCTCGCCTAAAGTAGACCCCATTTCTCACTTCTTTCAACCTATCTTTGGATAATGTCGGATTTCCATTCAACTGAATAACCAAACATGCTTTAAACATATCCTTACCATCAAGATCCACCATTGGCTTTATCGTTTTTCTTCCATTTTCATCAATGGAATTTAAAATTTCATCCAACTCATGTCTCCACTCACTTTCCAATATTTGCAATTCAATTTCATTGTGTACCAATGATGATGAAGATTGGAATATAGAGTTGGAACAACTCGGTGGAGAAGCATCAAATACTTCATCTACAATTTGGAATGTTGGATAATTTTTATCCTCTATCCATCGTTTAACCCACCAAGAAGATTGACTGTAATTTTCTGGTTGCATTCCAAGAGTTGATAAAATGTCTTGTGCATTGTTCAATCCAATCTTAAGGGCTTCTACAATTTTAGCGTTTGTGAATATTGAATCATATTGCGACAATATGCCAATGTTTTTTATTGTTTCTTGATGCAATCAAATCCAAATGCTTTCTTGCTTCTTATGAAATTTATTAAAATTAAGCCCTTGAGGATTTGATTCTTCTTCAACAACTCCGTTAAGGGTTCCAAAAACATGAAGCAAGTCAGTGAAATAATAGCCCTCTCCACTCTAACCATCCTACCAACTTTACTAATTAAGTTCTCACATACATCTAACCCAGTCAAGTGCAAAACACATGGAAAGTTAGAGTAATTATCTCAAAACAATCTCATCAACAAAACTGCGAAATGGCAAGAGATTTTCACATCTTGATATGATTCTCTACTAATGAAATTTATGTTGACATTAGTGTGAGATTGTTTCTATACCCAACATAACCATAATGTGAAGAAATGATGAACTCGTGGAGCATTTCACATCCTTTCTCAAAGGCTCAAACTATAAGACATAAAGATGTCAATGTAGTCAGCAACAATCATTAGATAAGTCTTTGTTGATAGTGTCTTCTCTAACTTTCCACTTGGTGTACTTCTAAACTCTTTCAAACACCTCTGAACATTCCTTGAAGCAATGCGTTGTGCGGATCCCCAATTTTGTCGATCCATCCTCTCTATATCTTCACCCTTAAGCTTGTGATCATCCACTTTAAAAGTGTGGTAAACCATTCTGACATGACCAAAACTTATGTAATCATTTCCTAAAACCAATTCTCGTCGACTGCTAAACAAAGGATTCAAAAGCTTTTTATCGTTGTGGATGTAATCTTGGTCATGCAATCTTGTTACATTGCAACCATTGTACAACCTAGCTAGCCTCCACCCTTCCCAAGTAATTTGATATTGAATACCTGATGTTGAAGAATAATCCTTCAACATAAGTTGTCTTCTTCTGCTATCCCCATTCGAGGAATGACTAACAATAGGTCCCAAATTATTTTCCATGTGTTTCTTCCACATAGATTCTACCTTTTCCCATTGTTGATAAAAAAATATGCATTGAACCTATTGCATGTTGGATGAACAACCACAACCAAACGAGAAAGCTTTTCATGTAAGAGGTTTGCAATAATAACACGTGCATAATGGCCAATAACATTGTTCTTAAAAGAATATGTTATAATCTCATAGCCTACAGCTCCCTCACCAACTCTCGCCAAGAAATGTGATTAGCATTGATGTTCTTCTTTCATACCACAAAACCCCACCAGTGTATCGATTTTTTGCTACTCACCCAACATAATTTTTTCAAAATTGTTTCATCTTTAGAAAGCAATACAGGAATTGGGCCATCGATACTATGGTTGGCTTTATAAGAAGCATAAACTTTTACGACTGCCTCAAAAATATGCTCGTGCTCCCTTGGGATATATGCTAATGACTTTCTAACTTGCCTTAAAGTCGTAGAAATTGAAGGACCATCTAGATTCAAGCTAATAAAGCTATGTAATCTAGGACCTCCCCATAACTTGATCATCTCATAAAGGGATTTTGCGGATGTACTATACCTTCTCCCTTCTTTTGCATGCATCAAGTTATGAAAACTATCCTTGACAACTTCCCAAACTACATCTTTACCTTGTAATTTTCCTTACTTATGTTCCTCACACACATCCTTGTAAAACCTAAAGACATCCTTCCTTTCTGTAGATTCAAATAAATTTTCCTTTTGGGATCTCATTGTAATAGAGAGTGTAGCAACCTTTATCCTCTCCCACCAAAGAAATCACATTGTTGATCTATGGTTAGCATTTGTAACCCTTGCAACATTCTTCAGTTCATTTTGAGTCAAATAGTTGAGTGTTCTACCTTTTCCTGTATCTCGTTCACTTCTTTTACTGGTGCACATTGATTCATGATATAATCGCATCCTAAAGTCATCACATTCTAGAATCAACTTACAAAATTTGCATGTTAATGAATCAAATGGGATCCCTGTTTTAGAAGCCCTATGGAAATGAATATGCCTATATGTACCATCAATACAACATTCAATACCCTCATAACATAACATGGTCTTGGTATGCTTCTCTATGGCCCATAATTTCCCACCCCTTTGATCATCCATTAGGACCTTTGTTTCCAATCTCTCCCCATTTCTATCAATATAAGGATACCAATACCCCCAACATTATAGTAACAAGGGAGATAATTGAGCTATAATAAGATGACAACAAACAAATAAATTTGAAGTAAGATAAATAAAATAATATACAAATTCATATTCAAGTTTAGTCTATGATGTTAATTAACACACCTGAAGTAGAAGGATCTACACTTGTAGAACCCCTATGTAAGACTGATGGTGATAATGGGACCAAGAAGCTAGTCAAACATTATTGGGACTTATCATTGGTAGGCTTCTTGGGTCTCCCAACTGTGCCACTCCTTAGCCCAATCTCCTCATGTGAACCATCATTTGTAGTAGTAGTAGTGTGCTTCTTTGATTCCATGTGTTCATTTAGAGAACTGACAATATTACCACTTGTCGGCATTAAACAAAACCATTTATTGCATCGTGTACATTCCACTCTCACTTTTTTCATGTCCTTATAGTATGCAAGTGTTGCTTCCACCACCTTGAACAAATTAGGCTTTTGTGTCTTGTTGAAATCATCTAGAAGTTTGATTGCTTGATTAAGATGAAATTTATCTCCAACCATCACTATCTATTGTACTTCATTACAGGAAGGAATTTCACTACCACTTGGCATTGATAGGCATTGTTGATGGGCCCCTGTTTACATATGATGGTTTTTGAAGTTGCGTGTTGTTTGCACTACCAAGGATACATCACCAGTTCCATAATCAATGCCACAAATTTCACAATGGATCTTTATTTTAGATTCCCCCTTTTCTAAATATACTTTGAGATTAATTTTCTCATTGACAAACTCTTCCATTAAACACTTAACTTTTTTTCCCAAGATGCCAATACAATAGGATGAACAACTATGGCTTGTTCCATTGACAAGACATATTTTCAACTCTTGGTTGTTTATGCTTAGGTCCCTCCACATTCACTTCAATGTTTTCAAATATTGGTATTGTTTCCACTACATTTTAACACTTTTCTTCCACATCAAATGTGCCTAGTTTCTTCTTGATGCCCACAAGTGTTGTATAAACTTTCCATTTTTTCTCTTGCTTTGGATTTAAACTTGTTCCATCCGGGATAAAATAAAAGGGTATCCAACGATTTCATCATCCACAATTTCATCATGAATTTAAGCAAATGTACAACCTTCTCGACACTTGACCATGCCAATGATATAATTCTCTTCATCGGTAGAAATTTTATAAAACAACTCCATCTGTTTTTGCACATAAGTAAATGAAAAAGTAAGTAAAATTCCACAAGCATATTGGTTATTATAAAACAAAGAGCAAGGAAGAAAGGAATGAAATTTCAATTCAAAGCTCCAAAAAACGTGAATAAATATTACTATTTGGATGAAACACCTTGATTCAAAATTCTCTCATGTGATTTTACTGAAATACTTTGTTTAATTCAAAATGTACTATCAGTGGATTCCTCAAATGGAACTGAAACCAGAAATAAAACATATTACTAAAATAGATATGAGAGCTAATTTATTGCTGCACCAGAACTCGGAAAAACATTGTACAACTATTTTTAATTCATAATCTTAACATGATTTGTAACTAGAATTTCAAATGCTCTTCTAAAAATTCCCATTATTAAGTTAGATAGGCCAAACATCTGTGCATCTTGAAATTGTTTCAACCATGTAAATACTCGTTAAAATTGGCAACTAGGGCCAACTTCCACTTTGGACAACTCCTATGGGGAAGATTATTGTAGCATTATTGTAGCTCCTATGGAAACCAAGTCTTAGCCAACCATAATGCTCATAGAACTATTTGGAGGAAGTTTATGTTAGGCCCCTATACTACTAGTGTAACCCCTTATTGTTATTAGTACAACCCCCTTATTATATTGTTTTACCCATGTAGTCCCCATATTGTTACTATTGTGCCTCATAGAAGCCCACTATTGTTATTATTGTGCCCTTACATTATTATTGTTATGTTGGCTCTAATTATATTATGACCCCTTAGACTCCTATATATATAAAGGAGGTCTTTTCATTTGTATCATCAAAGAATTGTTCATTTGTGTAATGTAAAGGAGGTTGCCCCCTCGAAGAGGCTGAATTCTAAGGCATTCATCTATATTTTCTATATTTTTGTGAG
>APFE031695042.1:27464-60698 GCA_000404065.3 Pinus taeda | reverse complement strand
TTTGTAATCTGGAAGTTTTTGTAATCTTAGAATTTTGAAATAAAGGATCATACTTCAATTTTGCTTCTACATCTGAGTATCCATTGAAGTGGTGTGCTTGTGGAGTTATGGAGGGCCCTCATGGCCTCACTTGCATGCTTATTTATTTATAATTTACTTTATGTTTTTGTTTGATTTCAGCTTTCAAGTTTTCTTAAATGTTCTAATATTGGAAGGATCTTATTTGAAGGTGTTCTTGTAAGAGGACCGTAATATCTCAAACAATTATTAGATCTAGGTTTATTTCATTTCAGCTTTCAATTTCTTCTTAGATGTTCTAATTTTGGAAGATATCTTGTAGAATATGTTCTTGTAAGAGAATCATAGATCTCAGACAATTGTTAGATCTAGGCTTGATTAGTCATTGAAAGAGATCTTAATGAATATGTTCCTGTAAGGGGATTTTAAGATCTTGGACAAATTAGGAATCTTTCTAGATCTATATATTTTAGATAAGCACTTCTAAGTTTACCTTCCCGGGTTGACATTAAATTAAACTCTAATTTGCATCCACATTTTAGACCCAACAGTGGGCACCTAATATTTTTCACCAACTCTGTTTGCTGCAATAGCTTCCCTAGATAGTGCTAATGGCAATGGTTCATGCAAAGATCTCCTAGCACAGTCACCAATAGGAGATTGATTAGATGCAATAGCTTCCCTTGAGATAGAGGAGGATGGAGGTGAATCATAAAGAGAGCCTGATATATGCCTGATATATTCCTCAGCAGAAAAATAGACCTAATTAGGGGAAGAAGCCTAGACATAGATGATGGTAGAGTAGGATGATGCAACTGCTGCTGAAAATAATGATTGTGACTAGAACTAAAGCTCGAACAAACTTCTCTAGGAAAATAAAAAGAAACCCATTGTGATGTTCCTCTAGCCTAGGGTTCATAATGTTGGTGTTCAACAAAATGGTTACTAATCTCCCTCTCTCTGGGTGAGCATATTTCTCTTGGATGTTGATTGTTGTTGTTTCAACTATTGGGAAAATGTTATCTCCTTGGACCTATGCTGTGTAAATTCTTTGGCAACTGTGATTTTATCCTGCTTATCTTTACATTCTCCCTCTACCGGTGTCTCTGAGAAAAACCCAAGGTCGTGTGCCACTACCATCCCACAAAAACCAATAAAATTAGCATATATAAAATAAGACATACTATACTATTTAGTAGTAAGGCAGAGAAACAAATGGAATACATAGAACCATACATGTCAAAGAAAATATTTCCATTGTCTCCCAAGTCCCATACTCTTTCAACTTTATATTGATGATTTAGAAGATCCCGTTTCAAAGTTATATAGGTGGTTGCCTTGTCTATGGGATTTCCAACTGGGATATAAGATCACCTCACTTCTCTAGGTGTAATTACGGTTGAAGTTTCCATCCACAATTTATTAAAGGAATATCTTATACATCGCTCAAGGTAGTTGTAGGTTGCATTATAAATATTTCACCTTTGTAAAGAAATTTTCATGGAAGTATGAGAGATTATAGAATAGGGTTTTCATGTGATGAGTTTATACACATCTTAAGTTTCTGGGCATATTTTATTTCCGTGTATTAGAGAATAATAGGTTGTCACACAAAAATCATGTCCTCCTAGCTATACCAAGGACCTTCCAAATTTTGAGGGGAAATATTTTTCTACTGCCTCACATGTCCTGGAATTTATGAAGCACATATGGGAATTGATGGAAAGACATGAATATTCCATGATAAGGTTATTTATGCTTTGTTTAGGACAAGAGCATGGTGGCTAGCTGAAGAATTCTTGTAGCCCAAAGAGCAAACAATCTCTCAAATCTCTAGTTGAAATCTTCCTCAAGCATTTCCACCCAAGGTTCAGAAATTTGATGGTACATATCAAGAGTTGTTGACAACCCTACAAGAGGAATGCCTCCTTGGTAATTTTTAAGGCAATGATAACATTGTTGGGGATGAAAGTGGAGCATCTATGGAAGAGGGATTATGCTAAAAATTTGAATATGAAAACACTAGATATTTGTAACACGAACAACCTTGCGGAAACAATGATAGGAAGGAGGGCCATTCATCATCTAAAGTGATTTCTTAACACATAAATGAGTACCACCATGAAAAATGTGATGGAATTATTACACCACCTTCAAATGATACATGTGTCACTCTTTCTGGTGAGGATTGGCATTAGGTTGGTGATGTTTTTATTGGCTTCATGTTGGGCATGGAATCCCCTCACAACATGTTTTAGGGCTCAAAGCCCAAGTTTTGAATAATATTATTGTAAAAACTCCGCGAATTGTGGTTGCGGAGCACGAATTGTATGTTAGAGTCATAGGGTTGTCTATCCTAAGTTTTGAACATAGTGTCAGCCTACCTATGGTCTGTGGACCATGGGATTGTATAAATAGAGTGAGGCTCTAAGTGTAAAGTAGTCAAGGAAGGTAACAAATAGATGAAGTGAAAAGGATAGTGAGAATAGAGCAAGAGTCTAGTATCTTGGGTCGTAGTAATAAGAAGAGGCTCTATAGTTGAGTGCACAGAGGCCTAGTAGAGTTCACAGCTGAGTGCACGAACCCCTGTAGCTGAGTGCGCAAGGCGAAGTCAAGTTTGTAACCAAGGAAGAAGAATAATAAAGAGAAGTTTATCTGAATTCTATGTATCTGTTCTTATGTTATTACATGTTTGATATCAGTTGCAATTATATTGTTTATTTACTGCGCATTGTTGTATGAATGGTGAATATTGGTAAATATAAATGAAAGCATACAGATAAGCTAAGTTAATTAACTAATATCGGGTTACTAGTAAGGATTTGGGTAATAACACTATTCAACCCTCGAGTAGGGTTGCACGAAGGCAGCATCACCGACTGCAAAGTACTGATAAGTGCGCGTAGCGACGTATCATGGACCACTAAAAAACATCAAACATCTCCAGGGTGTGGAAACCTACTTCTAGCACCCTCCCATACTACTTCGGGTGAGACCTCAGTCCACGCTCCATGGACTGTTGCCGAAAGGGCCAGTAGTACCGGGATTTGTTTGGCTAAATCACCTCTGAACCTGGGTTAGGCCCCAACAAGCCAACAAATGGTTTCGTTGTCAGGACTGAAATCTGCATAAGGGATGTTTGATTTCATGTCACTGGAATCCGACGAAGAAAGAAATTGAAGGGTGGTTGGACAAAAAGATTCACGAGTTGATGGCGCAAGAAAATAGGAATTTGTGAGTATCAAAGGAACAATGGTTTGAGTGCTACTTATATATGAAAATCCACAAAATTTTCTTTGCATCCTTTCCCTCTGAATTGTATGAGTGGATTTCGAAGCTAGCATACAGTTAGGGAAGGTGTAGGCTTGACAAATCGATTGTGTGGACCCTAGAATTAATGCGTAGACCAGAAGCATCGGAAGATAAGATTGCACACGTGGACCATTGGCTCGATCGAATTATAGGGGGGTTTATCACTGAGTTCGTAGTAGATATGACTGTCAGCTACAACAATGAAGAACGACACTTCCTCAAGGGACCGCGAGTGGGAGGATCTATAGAAACGAAGAAAGCGCAGAGATAGAAAACAGTCCCTTGATTTCGCCGCGGTGGGAAAGTGAATAAAAGCTAGCAAAAGTTTCTCTAAGAAGTGTGATAAGTCTGATAAGGCAGCAAATTCCACGCATACCACCCCAACCTACACCACCACCAGTCTCACCACCATCACCTCCATCTCCACCCACACAACCTCTACCACCACCACAGTTCAATATGGCAAGCGCTATAAAATTGCCGGTATTTAGAGGATTAGGGAACGAAGATCTGGACCAATTTTGGTTTGTGGTAAAGGCCATATTGGAAGCACAAAGAGTCGTGGATTACAATATGAATAAGGCAACGTTGGTAAGTGCGTTGCAGGATCGTGCACTAACGTGGTACATTAAGCATTCTAATGACCATCCAAACGTAGGGATCGCAGATATCCAGCTGCGCTGAATAGGGAATTTAGCAAGCCAAAGTTGGAAACACAATCGATTATCGGGTTTAAGGAGATCACGATGCTTCCAGGCGAGACCCCATGGGATCTGGATCAGAGACTAAAGAGTATGATTCGTGAAGTCAACATGACCTTGACGGATGGACAACACCGCACATGGTTTGTAGCATCACTAACGCCGCATTTGAGGATGGCGTTGCCACAACAGAGGTTATCCACCCAAGCCAAGGCTTTGGATATTGCAATGAGATTTCATGAGACTCCAATACAAGATCCTGGCCTGGGAGTTCAACAAATCCACCCGTAACTGCAAAATGTGTGTCTGGAAATGCAGAGTTTGAAACAAGATAGGACAACTCACCCAGAAGCGCGTGAGGAGGTATGGTGCATAAAATGCAAAGGCCAGGGGCATGATAAGGAACATTGTCCAGTTTTCACAAATTACTTGGTGGGAGGAGGGTCGATGCCCTTAAGACCAGAGGCATAAGCAGGATCGAGCACGACGCCCACATTATGGTGTACGATTTGTCAGATAGGAGGAAAACACACTGCAGATAACTGTCACCTATTACAGAAGTATACACAGACATCCCAACAATTGTTCTGTAATTTATGTAGATCAGTAGGACATGATGAGCACACCTGCAGAAGTTATGAGCTGATGATGGATCAAACTCCTTCCTACAGAGTGCAGACCGAAACGCGAGCCCTCGATCCAAATGCAAGCATGGCGCGCTGGATTTTAGGGGTGTAGATGAGATCAAAGGAGGAATGGGACCAGGTAGGGGTTGTAGACAACTGATTTGTTACAATTGCAAAGGGGTAGGGCATTATGCCTGCGATTGTACAAATACGATGAGAGCATCATGTTTATATTGTGCTCAGTTTGATCATGAGACGGAGGACTGCCCTACACTGATAGTGAGGCTACATGATAAAGGGACACTCTAGCCTCCCCTAACTCAGAATTTGCAAATGATGAGGTATGAGCCGTGCGAAGAGGACCCGAATGTAAACATAATGCTCAGAAATGGTATCACGACAGGGGAGGACAAAGCTAAGCATCTTGAAGAAAGTGCGTGGGTTCGCAAGGCTCCTACAAAGGAACCTGAATTTGATTTGGAGCGTACAAAGGAGACATTAATGGAAGCTAAGAAGAGCTTCACGGAGGCCTCCACTTCAGGTAGTAAGGATCAACTAGAGCTGGAGATGGATCCTTCAATGCTCACAACCTTTCTGGAGACATGTATGAAACTGCTACACGACAACAAAGCGATGAAACGGTTGTAGGAACTTATCACTAGGTGCGCGGGGTTAGGAGAACCCTGCGTATTCAGAAACTTGGAAAACACACATTGCGAACAGGAAGGGAAATGAGATTGATTGCACAAATCGGGGAATATGAAATGGATTAAGTAATTATATATCTAGGATTGGACACGAATTTTCTACCAAAGCAAACATGGGAGCATATGGGTAGGCCCACGTTGCAATGGTCCCCTATTCAATTACAAATGGCAAACTAGTAGAAGATCCTATCGATGGGAAGACTACAGGGAATAACGATAGACATCGAAGGTGCGAGCGTGCTTGTAGATTTCGAGGTGATAGATATTTTAGATGAAAATAATCCCTATCCCACACCACTGGGAATAGATTGGGCCACTGATATAAACAGATTCATAAATCTGAAGAAGCGCAAAATGATTTTTGAAAAAAAGTCACTGCGCATAGTGGTACCTTTAGACCCTATGGAAGGATCACGCTACACGGAGCGAGTGTGGGATGACGAAAGCGACGATGAGATAGACTGTATCTACAAGATAACTACTCGGGAATAGGATTGGGTGAATCCAACAACAGATGGCAGAATTTTGTGGGAGCGTGAAAGCTCCTGCACATCAGATTCGGATGAGGAAACAAAACAATGGCAGAACCGATTACACAAGGTAACCACACTCAATTGCAACATGATGGTAAGAAATCTACCTATGTATGATGGGTTAATAGGGTGGATGAATTCCAGGACAAATTTGAAAGAGAAGTGCCAGAACAGCAACTATTTGACGCTCTGAAATGGGCACTACATGCTACGCCCGCAAGGTGGTGGGGTACGCACCAGCAGATTTTCAGGGATTGGCGTGAATGCCGAAAGATGATGCGCTTACGATTTGGGAAGCCTCAGAGGAGGATGGAAGCCATGAAAGATGGACAAAACAACCTGCATGACCACCTTTCCAGATGGGTATAGGTGTATGGTACGCAACTTGCACGAACGCACACCACTCTCACGCTAGGAAACAAGAACAACAAGCAAAAGCAGGCAGGACAAGTGTGCAAACAATAAAGTATGATACAACCTAGCATGCCAAAAATCATACATGGGGAAGCCTTTGACAAGGTGTGCGAAGTGTTGAACAGGGTCCAGCATGTGAGACGCACCGACTAGACCTGCGCGTACTAGCAGTTTTATGGGCTTATAGGACCATGTGCAAAACTCTGACCGCGCAAGCGCTTCTAAAGCTGAGGTATGAAGCAAGGGTTGTAGTCTCTGCGGAGCATGCGAAGATGAGTCCACGTATAATAGCACCCGTAGATATGATGTTCCACGCCAACCGGAATGAAGAAGTCACAAAGGTGCACGAAATAGAACATATAAGACTTGAGGAAGAAATCCGACGGGGAAACTTTAGACTTCGCGAACTTGAAAAAATCCAGGTACAACTAAGGGAGAAAAGCACTTTAATGGATGCAGTAGTCAAGAAGCTGGAAAATGAAATAAAGGAATAATTTCTCATCGAGAAACCTAGGATGGCAAGGCAAGGTGCATACAATCATACTAACAAGTTGGAAAGTTATCGTCGTGAATTGGTTAGTGTTGCCAAACGTAGTGACCAGGGTAGCATAGTACAAATCGTAGAGTGCGCGATGCCGATCACTATAAGGGAAGATGGGGATTCTCCGCAAACCATGGTGGGGGATGAGATGAAGCCCCACACAGGTGGTGCACCCACATGACTAGCCATAGGGAGAACAGTCTTAGCACTCCAGGCAGTTGAAAGGGAGCACGAGACTATAAAATATGATGGATGGGAGCTGCGATATTGGAAATGTGCGCAGAATTAGAATGTCACAAGGTTTTCAACCATGCATGGAGGGCTGCACTTCCATGTGGGTTGGTTGGGAAGTGACCGTTGGTGTCACTATTCATGATGGGATGTTTGGTTTGAGGCCAAACGGAGTGGGCGGCGGGCATTTAAGACGCGAGTTCACTGTAGACCTCATTCACTAGATTTCTCAGCTTCCTTGTAAAGGAATTGATCCAGGTGGATGTTGGTGGCCACCCACCCATCCCATTTGGACCCCCAAAACTGTCTCTTTCAATTTTTTCAGTTTCCTTAATTATAGCACAGTTTACTATTTTTAGCAGTTTTTCGGGTCCTAAACTTCCGGAGCCGTTTTGAGGCCCTAAACGACGTTTTTTGTGAAATCTACCGCCAGCAATTTTTTTGTTTAAAAATCATATTTTTCGTTGTATTCCTCAGAGAGATCTTTCCAACGGGCTATCATGCGCGTCAAATGGAGATAATACGACCAATTCGCGACCCCGGGAAGTTGATGTACCAACTTACCCAAAAACAGGGCCCACAATTTGGCGTTTCATCTTCTAGGGTTAGGTTTTGGAATGTGAAGGGTTTTCCATTGTTTCTCAATAATAAATAGGCCTTCGAGCCTCATTGTAACGCAGTTCAGAATAGTTCGGAGGCATGTAGCCACACATCTCTTCTCAAAGATAAGGTACCATCGCCCTAGCTGGTTTATTTCCATTTCTAGTTGTAAGCATATTTCGGTATTTTCCATTAGTGAAATGAAGTATTATTTCCACTGCATCTTTGTGTATATGGTTATCTCTGTAATTTGTTGCGTTCCTGTTTAAATCTGGATCAGGAACGGACCCCATGACGATAGCCAGAAAAAGTAGCTATCTGGCCCTCGCAGAGGTCATGAAGGCAAAGGTATTAGCTGGAGAACAAGAAGAGGGGCTACGTCATCTCTAGCATCAAGGATAAGGGGGTGCGCGTAGCCACCCAACTCTTGGCTGACAAAGTGATGAGAAAATGCCGCATTGATGAGTTACCAGCACCGGTGGTCGCACTGGCCGAGCAGTGCACAGAGGGGGTTTAGTTCAATTGGGCCGAATTCCTCTGCAAAGAATTTTTGACAAACTGGCGTGAAGTCCAGGAGTAAGATAAGACCTTCCACTACATGTGGTTGATCTTATCCATATTGCTGGTAGCGAGAGAGCTACTGGAGGATAGTCAGTTCCCCCACATTGACAGAGAGTTACCAGTGGCTGCGAAGTACGCTTTGCTCTGGGCCACAAAGGACATGAAACGAATTCGCGACATCAAAATTTTTTGGGTGCTCATGGAGGTGAGAATCTGAATGTGGATCAATAGGAGGCTGCGCTTGTCACCTACGGTGTACAATAGCCTGAAAATATTTGCAGAGTTTAAAGCCAATACGCACAAAATTTATATCAAGGCGAGAAAGGATCCAATGAAGCAGTGGACGAAGCTACCGTTTGCAGCCATTGACGACGCAATTTTTACTGTCTTGGAGACATGGCCCCCGAATGGCATGCTCCATACCTGGAAGAAAACAAGGAGGTGGCAAACCAGAAGAAAAAGGATGATGCTAAGCTACGCGTCACTTAGTTAGCAGAGAAAAGGTGGAACAAAAAAGCAGCATCTGAGGAAAAGGCAGTGTGGGACGCCGTAGAAGCAGCAGCAGTAGCACAGGTAGCAAAGACAACAACAACACAGACAGACAGGATAGGGGTAGAGGAACCAAATATAGTAGAAGGGAGTGCGGACCATGGGACTGCGTACACTGAGTTAAAATGGCCACACATCATAGAGAGATCGTGTCCAAGGAAGAAGGTCAAGGCCTCAACGCTAGCCATTGACCCGATCACCTTAACTAAAGGACATCTCTATGACATCAGCGAGATGGTCCGCGATGTCACCAACAAAGTGCTCCAAGAGTTTATGATGGAGCACCAGAATGTGTTGGGGGCCCTCAGGGCACAGCTACAGGAGTTACAGGTGCGAGTCCCTCGGGAAGGTACCCTGTCTACCCACGTTGCAGCAGGTACTTCGGCAGCAAAGTTGTGCGCAAGGATGGCTAACAAAAAAGTGTTTCTAGAGGGAGCGTTAGTATCATCAGATGCGATGGATAGAATGTCGGTTAGCATGCTGAAAGGTGTTGGCCTTAATCTAGATGCCCTCCCCTAGGAAATGCTCTATCAGCTACAGGATGGAATAACAGCAGAGTTACGCGCTAGGGAGAACCGCGTGATCCAATTTCATAGTGAATAGAAGATTAATATGGAGCAGCTCAGCTTACAACGCAATGAGTTGGTGTCATAGAACCAAAGGATGGTGGAGATGGTAGATAATGCTTGCTGACGCATCCTAGAGCTGGCTATTGCAACAGATCTACCGGTGGAAGTACAGATCCACAATTTGGCTAGTGGAACCTGCAACGTGAGAGAAGAGACAACAAGGGTGTAGCTGGACCTAAATCTCCAGATCGTTGAGCTGTGGTTGAAGGCACAGCCTTCCACTCCCTCGGAAATCAAAGAACAACGTGCCACTACTATTACAGCATGGTTGGAAGAGATTGGAGGTGCAGTGCGCGATTGTACCAACATGTTGGAACATGCACTCGAGGTCCTCACGACATTACAGGAGGACCCCAACATCTAGCAGCTGGAGACAAAAGCACGCAAACTCCAGCAGCAGTATGACAGCATCAGAGGAACTACACAGACAATAGTCCTCACTCAGCGGCTTGCGAGGATGCAGCAAGCCAAGGCATTAAAGGAGCAGGTGGATGCGACGCACCATAAGGAAGCAGTTCTCAAAGCGCGCGTCCAGCCATGGATTGACGAAACCTTCACAATCATGGTAGATATTGAAAGCTCGCATAGATTCAGGGGATGCATGCACAGATTCAGTGTAGCACACCAGAAACAGAGGGCTCAGAAGAGAGATTGCAGTAGGTACAACAAGCAACATCTCAGTCCGCTATATACATCACGATTATTCAGGACCAGCTGGAGGGATTCCGCGCCAAGATTTCAGTGTCGAGAGAGTGATTCGAGGGCGAGTCATGATGTTTGTGTTGGGGGCATGTTGGACATGGAATCCCCTCGCAGCATGTTTTAGGGCTCAAAGACCAAGTTTTGAATAATATTATTGTAAAAACGCCGCGAATTGTGGGCACAAAGCATGAATTTTATGTTAGAGTCATAGGGATGTTCGCCCTAAGTTTTGAATGTAGTGTTGGCCTACCTATGTTCCACGAACCATGGGATTGTATAAATAGAGCGAGGCTCTAAGTGTAAAGTAATCAAGGAAGGTAAAAAATGGATGGAGTAAAAAGGATAACGAGCATAGAGCAAGAGTCTAGTATCTTGGGTCGTAGTTATAGGAAGAGGCTTTGCAGCTGAGTGCGTAGAGGCCTAGTAGAGTCTGCAGCTTAGTGCGCGGATCCCTACAGCTGAGTGCACAGGGCAAAGTTGAGTCTATAACCAAGGAAGAAGAATAATAAAGAGAATTTATCTGAATTATGTATATATGTTCTTATGTTATTACATGTTTGATATCAATTGCAATTATACTTTTTATTTACTGCGCACTATTGTATGAATGGTGAATATTGGTAAATATAAATGAAAGCATACAAATAAGCTAAGTTAATCAACTAATATCGGGTTACTAGTAAGGATTTGTGTAATAACACTATTTGACCCCCAATTAGGGTTGCGTGAAGGCAACATCATCGGTTGCGAAGTACTGATAAGTGCACGTAGCGATGTACCACGAACCACTAGAAAACATTAGACATCTCTAGGGTGCAGAAACCTGGTTCTATCACCCTCCCATACTACTTCGGGTGAGACCTCAGTCCATGCTCTGCGGATTGTTGCCAAAAGGACCAGTAGTATCGAGATTTGTTTGGATAAATCACCTCTGAACCTGGGTCAGGCCCCAACAAGCCAAGATAAGATTATGCTAAAAATTTGAATATGAAAACACTAGATATTTGTAACACGAAGAACCTTGCGGCAACAATGACAGGAAGGAGGTCCATTTCAGCATCTAAAGTGATTTATTAACACATAAATGAGTACCACTATGAAAAATGTGATGGAATTATTACACCACCTTCAAATGATACATGTGTCACTCTTTCTAGTGAGGATTGGCATCAGGTTGGTGATGTTTTTATTGGTTGCCCCATAGGAAAAAGTGTTGCAGATACAGAAGAAGAAATAAGTAGCAGTTTTGAGACGAATTTGGCATGGGATTTTGTTAGGAACACAAGTAGTCATAATAATGAAAACATAATCCTCAACACTCATAATGATCCTCTCATCAATATGGATCAATCATCATACCATATATTTGGGGTTGGGTGGAGGCAAGTCCTACACACTACTTTCATGGACCACTGATGTTTGGTGATCACGAAGAAGAGGGGAAGTCTGATTCTGAGCCCTTCACAAGCATCCCTCAGGAGGGTTTTGAGACCATGCCATGTTATAAAAGTTTCGGACTAAACTGCCTAGACTTGTCATAAGAATTGAGGATAGAATATCCCTTTGAGGACAAGTGACTATGCTCCAAATATGATAGCAATAAGGATTTTGCACCAAACATTGGCATTTATGATAATGAGTATCAACATTACACAAGTTATGAAATCCTCGATGATGAATTTGTTTCTTTAGAGGAACACAAGTATTTCTGTTTTGTACACCAATTTCCACAAGTCTTGAACAATGAAAAGCAAAAATCAATAGAGTCCTCTTATCTCTACAATCAAGACCACAATCCTTCTTTAGTAGAGCAAAGGTGTAAGGACCATATTTGTGAAGAGTCAAAGGAATTATCTAGTGGCATAATAGACCTCTTCTAATTGGAGTGAAAAACAAAAAGGTGGCCCCTAGGTCTGCATCTTCCAAATCACCAAATTTATGAACAACTACGCAGAGTTTGGTATGTACATTACTGATCAGTGAAATTATTAAGAATGGATTGTTCTAGTTTTGCAAGGCACTTAAATCCCTCTTATTAGCAACTATATCAATCCTAGAAAGGAGTAAAACCCTCTGTCTATAGCTCGAAATTTGTGTATGGTTCTGTGCATAAGCCCTAGAAGGACAATCTCTAAAAAATCGACTTGTATGCATTAGTTGAAGGTCTATGTTGGGCATGAGTCCTATTTTGAGACCATTGTCAAAGGTTACTGAATTTTTTAAGTTCAAGCTACATGAAGAAAGTTCTGAGCACATTTTGCAAAGTCAAATTCCGAATTGAAGAAGCTAAAATTATGAAGTCTTAAGTCATGAAGAAATTTCTAAGCACGTTTTGCAAAGTCAAATTCAAAATTGAAGAAGATAAAATTGTCAATTTTTCTTAAAAGAAGTCGAAATTGTGAGCATGTTTGTGAAGGAGCCAAGATTATTATTTAAGGATGTACCTGTATATTATAGAGATTCACTAGGTAAAAGCTAATACAACCCTATGATCGACAACACTTTGAATCAACTGCTACTACATCTTGTTGCACTCCACAAGGTGACTCCTCTAAATCAACTACTAATACCGCTTGTTGCACTCCACAAGCTGACTCCTCGCCTCTTCTTCTGTTTGTGTTGGGTGTTTGTGGAACCCGTCATTTTTTAAATCCTTGATCATGAAGGTTACCATAGCTGGACATAACACACTAATTTTGGATTATGGACTCCCTCCAGAATGAGAACGAGAGAGTAGCGTGGTGGGTGGAAACAAGGTAGCTTGGTTTTAGAAGCAAGAAAACTATGCTCAGAGATTCGAATGAAAGTAGTAGGTCTCACTCAAGCTGGAAAGGCAGAAAGGTGGTCTTGTAGGTAAAACTTGCTCAAGTTGAAAAGACAAAAAGGTGGCCTTGCTTGTGTCTGGTTCAAACTCAGAAACGTAGAAAGGCTTAGGGTTCAAAATCAAAAACATAGAAAGGCTTAGGGTTGCATAGAGGCTCGACTCCAAAATGCAACCTTTCCCACTCTTTCCCTCCATGGGTGATGTGTAGCCAACATTCTCTAAAAATATGGTGTATTTTTCCCTCCACTTGGCCAAAAATTGGTATAAAAAATACCTTAGGTTATATATATTATTGTATGATATATTAAAACCCTTTAAGCCCTCATTATAAACCCAATATATTATTTTGTGAATTTTACATTTTTAATGCCCTAATATGAATGCACGTGATATAATATTGGTTTGTCAGTGACGCCCCGGTGGCCGTCATGAGATAAACGGATGATCACATATCGAAGTTCACCAATAACTGGTATGCACGTCCAATCTAGTTGGATGATCTACATAAATTTATTGTTCCATTGCACATTGATATTCTTGGCAATGGAGAGTGGCATGACGTTGGATGATGTGCCAGAATCAACCAAACGATTGTAAACATTGCACTTAAAGATTTCAAATGAAAGCAAGAATGGAGGGGAAACCGAGTTCTCTTCTTCCATCTCAAGTGTGTTAAGCACAATTGTGAGTGAACCAAGAGATGTGCTTTCTCCCTTGCTAGTATAGGATGTGTTGTCTGCAGATGTTTGCCCCAATGCGCACAACATAATATCTCATTGATCCTAGATCTTAGCTAACTCGAACAAAGAGATCTTTGCATGAGTTTTCTTCATATCTTCCATAATGTTGTAACCAAGTGTGGGTAGACTCATCGAGATGTCTGGGGTTAGACTCATGTTTGTACTATCTGACAAAGTGTTTTGCAATTTACTACTCATGGACATACTCTTGTTCACATCTGTCTTCCCAGGCTTGTTTTGTTCTTTGTGTTTATGGAAAACTAGTGGATCAACCTTCCTCAACAGTTCAAGCCTTTCTCTTATTTCCCCAATCATAGGGGGAACCCCTTGACTTTTGATATTGCATCGACCATTTTGATTTTTGGGCTGCTTCTCGGTGTTTGTTTTCTTCACTTCTTGTGAGCACTGATACATGTTGATCACCTACCCAGTGCTAGGTGCCTCATCAAATGTAACATCTTCCTCATCGTGTGCATCTCTCGGCTAGTACTACATATTGTTTATTGCATTTAGCACATGGTTTCATACTGAGTCCATAACTCGTTTCCATTTTGGACAAGTCCCTTCTAGGTGAATTTCTTCATAGAATGAGCAAAAATCATTGTTCGTGCACAATTCTGTCTGGAACACTGAGTTGGAGATCTGCATAGTTTAAACGGGAAGCGGTTGTTGCCTGATGACATGCTTCCTTTTTGTTGTCTGGGAGGTTGGATGCTTACATGTGTATCGATCGTTTGTTGTTTTAGATCATACACATCTGTTATCAAGTTCTTAACTTGACGAGTAAGGGTTTCAATGTCACTTGCTTCCTTGTCTTTACCCTTGCTCATCGCATCCTGGGGATTCCTTCTCACAACCCTGGAGTCTTTTGTAGGTTCATCATCCTCGATCACTCCAATCTCACATAGTTCTTTTTCCACAATGATTGCCTCTTCTCAGTTCTCTAGTAACATTGGTTTTGCACCTTGCTTGACAAACTACACAATACTAGTTGGCAGTGCAAACATATAATGGTCGACAGTTATGGAGTCATGAGGTTTCGTGTATGTTGCAAACTCATTCAATATGCACAAAAAAAAATGATTGAAATCTTTTACCTTTTCTTTTGATTCCATCTTTAGACTGCCCAACTCTTTGAGCAACATGGTCAGGGTCTTGTCATCAACATTTTTTTCTAAAAACATCCTTTTGAACATACCCTAGTTCTGGATGGAGTTGACAAGAAGGCTGTGATACCATACTGCTGCTCAGCCATCCAAGGTACACAAAAACAATCTGCATGTAATGTCGTCATACTATACCTCGAGTGTTTGCAGCTGTAGGTTAAAGTTGTCCAAGTGGTCTTCTACCTTCATTGTTCTATCAGGGTCATACTTTGTCAAAATCCTCTCCAAATGATTTGGAATCCTATGAAAATCACTTGCAAGAGCTAATGGTCCATGAGTCATCCATTCCAAGTTTTGGTTGGCCATGTCTTCTTCTTCTTCATCCTCCTCCTCTTCTTCAAAATCTGATAGTTCCAACTCTGAGTCTGTTGGTTCGTCTCTGCCTCCGCCTCTTCTATTGTGTTCCCCTCCACCTCCTATATTAGAGTCTCAGCCCAAGATCACGATGGTGTCCTGTTCTCCCTATCAGAAGATTGGAGGTTCCTCTCTACTCTCAACTGCTTCTGCTAGACCTTCAAGTGTAGAAATAACTGCTTCTTTCACTGATGATACAACAAGTCTTGTGGGAATGGCCTTTGGCTTCTTTGATGTGTATGGAAGACCTTTTATACCTAGCATCAGTCTGACTGCTTTGGAAAACTGACAGGTGATGGGACAGAAAGAGTGGAGGTGCTGATATGAAATTTCATGTTCACATTTGGGAGGTGAGGAGTAACCAATTTCAAATTTGCATGTAGGTGAGAGGGAGTGCTAGTTATAGCCTTGACCAAATGATTTATGAGTGGGGGTGAGAGGACTTTCAACCATAAACAACTAGCGACCCTCCTTCTAGTGCCAGAAATGTTGATAGTCTAGACTCGCCAACATTTTGGGGATCTCCTCAGTATGTAGTCCCAACTAGACCTCACACCATTTGGTGTAGGAGTCCCATCCGGTATGATGGCCCGGTTGCCATTATCTTAGAGGTTTGCCTTAGCTCTTGCTTGCCAACACATGAGAGTGGTTTTATTTTTCTTCGAACAATGAGGTTTGCATGCCTGGTGAGTGCTTAGTGTTACTTGTGTCAAGGTTCTTTCACTACAGAGGGAGAGGGTAAGAGTGAGTCTCAAGTCAAAAGGGAATAGTCCCAACTCTTTTAGAGACACACAACACAACAAGATGTGCATAGATTTATATGGAGTATTCCACATGGATGCGGAAATCATAAAACATAAGATGAACATATAGCATGTACAACACCCAATGGAATAGTCCACACGAGTGTGACAGTATTTATAACAAGTTTACGAGAATGATTATGTCGAGTGTCCGATGGAATAGTCCACACAGGCAAGACAACATTAAAAACTAACACAACACATTTTCTAAAGTATATGTACTAGAACATAGTTCAACTATCTTAATATAGGTTAAAGCAACATGCATTACAAAAATCCAAATAATAGTCTTACAAATGAATACAATACATGTGTGAAAATGTGCTAGTCTATTATCAGGCTCTTGAATTAAGCGAAAGTTCCAAGACACATCAGTACACCATACATCACTAACCCTGATAGCGGGGCGTTGGAGCCACTCTTCACTCCTCAAAGAAAAGACTATAGACTCTCAAGGCTATGTGGGAGGAGCCAAGGTGAAAATTCTTTTGCATGTACAAATGAGGGGTATATATAGGCAAGGATGAAACTGACCCTTGTGACTATTTGACTTCCCTCATGACTGTTTGACTTACATTACTCTTCAACTTTACATGTGGGTCTCTTGGACTTCCACATTACATTACATTGATTACAAATGTATGGCCCACAATAGTGATGTGGTCGATATGACTCATTACATGACTTGACACGACAGTGTTGGTATGCTTATGCTGATGGTTGTGTCCATGTCAAGCTGCAGTGTTGCTGAGTGATGAGGATGCTCTTGGTGTATCATAGGTTCACCTCCTCATGGCAAGGTGTGTGGAGCCTTCGATGGTCTTGGTGTTCACTTGATGTTGCACATGCATGTATCCCCTTCGTTGGTACTTGGCATGCTTCATGTGTTCATCCGTTCACGATCAAGTCTCCTAGCATGTGTTCCTTGTTCATCCCATTCGTCATCACGCCATGTCTCATCCATGTACCTGTATCTGCAATCACTCATGATGAGATGAAATTAAATCCAAAAATTTCCTAGTCTACCATGATGCATCATCTTTCATTTTTGGGTGTAGGTGACCGAAAGAGAGGACAAGGCTCTGAAACTGCATAGAGCACATTTTAGGCCAAGATGCAGGCTTCGGGACACTATCAAGGAAAATTGTGCAGAGGTAACTAGGAGGCTGAGATGAGAAGTTTGAAACATCAGTGACCATTTGTGGGATCTGGCTCGGCTGAAGGGAAGAACTGCGCAACATTTCCAGGGAGGCAGTAAGGGTAGCAGGGAGGACACTGGAAGTGAAAACTATGCAAATTATCTGGGGAGGATGGCAGTGGGTTGCAGGAATTTGTTGGAAAAAACTATGTAGAATTGGGAGGCTAACCTATAGGACATTTCTTCATAGTTTCTGGGCTGAGCAGGGTGTCGGCAGCTAGAGGACAACCCAAGAAAATTGCACAGTTTTCAAGAGGATCTGGTCGACTGACAGGGGGACTGGCTGACAAAACTGTGAAAATTTCAGGGATAGTGTAGTGATAGGCATCAGGTTCCTGTCATTGATGTATGCACAATTTCTTTAGTTAGTGGAGGCAGGCATGCTGGAAGCTTTTGTGAAATTTTTTGGAGTGAAGCTTGGGGTCATAGCCCAGTCAAACTCTCTGATTGACCAACATGAAGCTTGATAGATTTGCTTGGGAGCAACACAAATTGAGATGGCCTACTGAGAAAATTTTGTGACATTCTAGGTGATAGTCAATCGGGTTGATTCCAGGATTTTACAGTGCAGACTACCTGGGAGGCAGCCTCAAGATGTACGCAATTATGGGCAGCAGTACTTGATCACTCAAGGCTAATACTATGCAGTGCATCTCAGCAGAGGTCTGACTGTTGGAGGGTGGTTTAGTTGACATATGTTCAGCAAAATGACTAAATGTGTGAACGATTGGACTCGTGCATGCATGACCTTGCAATCACACACTCAACATGACTCGAAGACAAGACACCTCGAACCAACAAAACAACATGCGCTCAGTTGACTGACCAATGGGTGTGACACTTGAGATAGATCTTTGAACGACTACAATGACACTTGCACAAAATTGCATACAACTTCGTGTGTGAGTGTGACAAATGCTTATATGGTGAATACAACTTGTACACACGAAGACAAACTGTGAACATATCTAGAACATGACTGCAAGCATGACATTGTGACCAACATAATAAAAGGTGCATTGAACGGTCAAGCGAGGAGGGTGCAAAGACTCGACACGAGCTCATGGGATGAGACCGAGTGTTTTGCAAACATCAAGGAAAAACCCAAGACTCTGAAATTGGATGTAGGCCAAAATTTTGGAGGGTGTTGCAACACTACTTTACCAAGACATCAAATATCCTTCAATAATGTTTTGGTGATGTGTCAAACAAAGCCTAAACGGTCTTCAATAGGTTTCTCCAAATTCTGAACCAAATGATTCTTTCAACAAACCACAATTAATATTCAATTACAGGTCTCAACATATATACAAAGAAGGGATACTTCAAATTAACATGCCACCATAAGTCTTCAAGGAATGCAGGCTCCCAGAAGTCCTTCCTCCACAAGTCAAGCTTACTATGTGACTGTTTCACTTATTCTGAGCCTTCCACAAATTTGAACCTTCTTATACTAATCCAAGGTCAATTCCTCAACAGGCCTATCCCTAAGGTATGAGGGTGAAAAAATCAGTGATTGAGCTACCTTCACACATAGGTCTAAGGCACAATACAAGAATATTTTCATATCCGAGCCAATTTAGGTAGTTGTAATATGAAGGCTCCCAAGAAAGTCCTTATTTACTGTCCAAAGTCCGAGCTTCTTGGAAAATTAAAATAGGTTCGAGTTATTGAACAAGGTCTGTGATCTGAGCTCCTTGTCCAACTATCACTGCCCAAATGTTCTAAGTGTTAGTCTGAGCTACATGACTATAACCTTGAGATTCTATACACAAGTATGTGCCTTCACATAGTATGAGCCTAAGGCATCTGTTAAAAATCCTTATCTGAGTTCATTCCACAACTGGTCAAAAACTCTTAATTTAGTAATTAGAGTTTGATGTCAAAAGTAGCAACATATCACTGTAATCATAGGTTCGAGGTCAATGATTGAAGGTTTGTGGATAGAGGCATATGACCATAGGTCCGAGAAACAATGCTTAAGTAGTTGTATGAGCTATTCTTATTCACAAATCTATGTTACTAAGGCTACAATCCGAGCCTGTCACAAGTCCGAAGTGCATATGATGTTTTCCTTTGTTTTGTAATGGATATATTAACAATTTTTTTCCCAAAATTTTATTCTTTGTCCTCTTCGTCCTCCTTCCTATTTCTATGGTCCTTCTCTGAATTGATCACCGAATTGGATGTTTGAATGACGAGTTTCAAGTTATATTTATACACAATTTAGCCTTCAACAAATACACACCTGATGGGTGAAGGAGATGACTTGCACATATAGGATCATGTCGACCAACATTAAAAATATATTTTTTCAACTTGTAAAATAAATTTCTCTCAATCTAGAAGGAGTTAGAGGGCGAGTAATAGCTCATTGGAAAAGGAAAATTGTCCTTTACAAGTTGGTGCCATTTTCATCCTTAAATGAAGTCATTTTATTAGCAATAAAATTATTTTTGTGAATTGTCATCATAATTCTATTCATGGAAGCCTTTAGGTTATTGTGTTTTGGACAATGTTAGGGCTTCCTCTAGGATTAAGACATTTATGAGGATTGAGGCTTCCTTAGGGAGTCATGAATCAAGCATTTAGAACTAGGGATATGGGATTAGGGCTTTAATATTTTATTTTTTTAGGCCTTCAATTTTATGACATGCAAGAAGATGGTTTCTTCACATTTGTTCTTCGTTTATTAGGATTAGGGCATCTTTAAAGGAATCATGGGCTTTTAGATTAAAGTTCCTTCTTTATTCATGGAATGGACCTATTAGGATTAGGGATTTTTATTTCATAAAGACTAGGGCACCATGAACATCAATTAAGAAGGATAAGACTTCATCTTTTTTGCCAACCAATAATCATCCATGCATCATTATCACATAAGGACAAGGGCTAGGGTTCTATAAGAATATTTTCCATCTCCAATAATTCCATATTGACATCAATGACAACTTTGACCAACATTTTCTCTTTCTTTCTGCTACTCCCTCTCTTCTTCTATTTCCAAAGCTACTTTCTCTGTGATAGGATCTATCTTCATCTTGTATCTTTGCTCTACCTTTAGATCCTCAAAAACCTTCCTCTTTCCCTTGTCCTACACTGGGTTTCTTCTTATTACTGCTATTATTGTTTCTTCCTACGTTGTTGTTGCCTACAGAGTAGTCTTCCAAGCTGCTGTTATATTGACTAGCTCGTGGAGTTTGGAGGCATTGTAACAGTACCTCCAAGGGTCATCCTCTTTCCATTGAAATGTTCCATGGATCCATGGATTGTACACCTTTGCATAATGTTTCTTGCAAATACCATGGAGATCATAAAGATTAAAGTATTTGGTGCCAAACTTGAATTTAAATATATCAACTTTGGCATATGCATCTTTCAAGCTTTTAATATCATACAATTTTATTGGAAAAGGAAGAGCAAGCCATGACACTTTCTTCTTCCTATGCGGTCATGTTGATAACCCTTTGGAGAGGTGACATGAGACCTCTTGCATGACCAACTTTTCCATGGCATACCTTGGTAGAACATGCAGAGGCTTATCTCTACCAAACACTCTAATGAAGGTGTTACCAGGTGAGGCATACCAATCTGCAATGTTTAATATCACCTCCATTGCTTCTCGGGACATGCAAGGTGGATCCTACTCAAACATAAGCTTGTAAAACGAGATTATGAAATGGCCAGTTAGCTTTGCCATTACTCCTCGGTAGCTATTGTCAGAAAGAAACTTGCAATAAATTTTGACGTCAGTCTCTTTTGGTGTCCATGTCCAGATCATGCCAAGAAACTGCTACTGGGCATAGATTGCGTCCAGTAAGTATGCAAACATGTAGAATCTTGCTTTCTCATTCTTGGGCGGATTTTGAGTGTTAGTCACATGGATCTTTAACTTATGAGCTAACAAATCTGACCAATTGAATGGCTTCCCATCACTCACCAACTAGTCCAGTACAACTACCCAACCTTCAGGAAAGGTTTCTGTGCTCTCTTGACTGTATATTCAACATGTGAAAATGATCAAGAACTGATAAGGCTTCTTGAGAGACTTTGTCTTGTAAACATTATTGGGTGTCTATCATATCTTTGACAACTCTTTCACCCAACACTTGACTATATCTCTAGTGTTCACAAAGCTATGGGTGGCATAGAAAAGTGCGTCTATGCACTTCACCAATTGAGGTAAATGATACATCTGTTGAAGTTTCTCCACCCTAAAGGTGGCAAGCTCTATCCCGATATCACTGCTCAATGTCAGTCTCTTGATTTGTGTGTGAGACAATCTAGCTGATAATGTCTGCACATGGGAAGGTGGGATACCTGTATGCAACCTTATATAATATTGACTACTGGATATTGATATTTACCTATCAGTCCTCTAAGTATTCCTTGAATTCATATGCAAATGTATCCTTGATTTTTTTCCATGTCAACTTTATGTCGTTCTCAATGAACAACAGAGTGTTTACATAAACTGGTAGATCAACTGATATCTACTCATTTTCTTCGCCCATACTACTATCAGTGGTTTCCTTTGATGCAACTCTCTCGAATGCCATGTTAACTGTAACTGCTAGAGAGATGGTCAACAACTGTTGTACCTATGGGATAGAGAGGACACACATGGCAAGAAAATGCCATATTAGAAACCAAAGCAACTTCAAGGCAAGACCAAGAAAGAAACTGATCTCAAGATGGGAAGGAATGCGTAATTATGGTTCACAAAGGTCACTAGCTGCCTGGTAGAACTGTGCATTGCATAGTCCCAATAGTCAGTGGGAAGGCTTGCTGACTAGAACTATGCAATGCATAGTTCAGTATAGGGAAAGGCTGGGAGAGACTACGCATTGCACAGTCTCAGTGGCCAAGTTGGGAGGATGGCTCTTGTAACTATGCAGTGCGCAGTTGGAGCTAGACCAAGAAAACCTTTACCCAATTCCAGAAGCCAGGGCAGAGGCCCTGAGCTCCCAGAATGTGCAGTGCATGCAAGGAAACACAAGATCCAGGAAAGGGGATCCCAAATTTTCCCAAGGGGAGTGTGGAATTAAGTAGACCTGCTGAGTGCAGATCTAACTAAGTGATGATTCATGCAAGTGAAACAAGTGCAGGAATCAATCAAACCGAAGGAAAATGATACATGTGAAGGGAGTCACCGCAATGACGATCGTTGGTGCAAAATCGAGAAAATACATGCAACACTTGGGAAAGGAAATCTAAAAATTGGAACAACACTTTTACAAGATAAAACAAGTTAAAATTCCAATAGTTGTTCAACAAAAAAAGTGAAACAACACTCTCAAAATATAAACAAATAAAAGTGACAGAAAAAGTGGTAAAAGGCTAGAAAAACAAAACTTGCCCGGAAAAGTGACGACGATCAACTGAAGGTTTCTTGATTTTATTGGGAATTCTAGAGATGCAAGATCGAATTTGAAAATGAGATCTAGGAGTGTCGATTAAATAGATTTGATCAATTTAGGGTTTATAATGTGAAGACCAAAAATCAAGGAAATAGCGACACTTGGTAACAGTTTCCAAAATAAATCAAGTGCCTCCTTCGGGCTACTAAAAAATAGATCCCTATTTTTTAGGGATGCTTTTTTACTTTTTTCCTTTTTAGGGAAAAACTTTCATGCATTACCCAGAGATATTGTGTAGTTCTGGGAGGAACTAGGCAACTCTCTGGCTCATGCATTGAGCAACTTTTGAGCAGAAAGGAATCTACACAATTTATGGTCTGAATGGCTCTGTGCTGCCTCTCATGCTATGCACAATTTCCCAGCTCAAGATTGGCTATAAACTAGCACTATGAAATCCATGAGCCCAAGTCTCACTATCAACTTGGACTACCCAATTCCTGTGAGCAAGGTTGGTTGCCCTCAAGAATTGTGCAGTTCTCTAAGGTAAGTTCGGAATTGGATGAAAACCAAGTCAAGAGATCGGTTTGTGGGTTAGACAGTAAACCAAGTAAGCAAACACAAGCCAAGATGCAAAGGATGAGGCTCAATCAAAGCATAAGTACCTGGATCAGTGCAAGATGAGTTGCTGTGATTTAGAAGGGAGGCTCCAAAATGAAGCATGGGAAAAATTTTGGAGGGATGTTGTAGCTGCTACAACACAACTACATGATTCTTCATCACTGTTAAATTGATGTTTAGCTCAGAAACCTCTGAGCTCAAACATACGGCCAAATTCATTTATTAGGTATTGAGAGATCTTCATTATACCAACTGTACAAATCGATTAATGGAATACATAACAATTTTTTGTGTTTTAAGATTCTTTTCTTCATGCAAACATAAAGTCGTGCTCTTGGAAGTCTTCAAAGTACCAAGTATACAACTCTGTCTATGTACCAAGCATACAAATTTGGCAATGCAAAAGATAACATATTTCTAATATTCTTTATGAGATACTAACTTGCTATCAATGTACCAACTATACAAAACTGGTAATGCAAAAAGGAATTTTTTTATATGTTTTATTAAAAACTAAAATTTCTGATCTATTTTATTAGCCTTGAGGCATCTGTCAAAGTCCCCGGTGCCACCTTCAACTATACCTGTAATACCACTTGAACTCTCTTTCCACATAAACACCAAACGATTCAATCATCATTACTATTATTGCAGAAGAGGCTTTATTATCATATATTGAACAATGCCAAATTTAACAACTTGGAAGAACCACTGCCCAAGCCTCCATGGCTTAAATAAATAATTTAGATGGAAGGGTTGATTTACAAATCCCTTTTCACAAAAAGGTTCCAATAGGGGTGTTGTGGCATTTGAATTCTCTTGCCTCTTCATGAAATAAATAGTTATTTCCTCCCCATTCAAGAAAGCTATGAGATATCTTTCGAAACAATACATGGCAAAGGACTCATAGTAGTCCCACTAGATTTCAATATGAACATCAATTGCATGTTTTGCTAATGAGGAAAACAATTCAACTTAGGATTCTTGTAAGTGAACAGATTCTCAAAGAGAAGAATCATTGAAGGAGAAAGCACATTAAGTACAAAGTGCCAGTAACAATGATTTCCCATGCGTGGTATGTATTCCCTTTTCTACTGAAAAAAGAATTCAACAATCTTCAATGAATTTGTATATTTTGCAATACTTCCCTTGATTTTGAAAGATTTCAATTCCCCCCTCCCTCCCATTGAATCACTTGTTCATAATTCAATCTATGTATATGCACAACTTAATTTCATCATTGACCATAAATATTTTAGTTCCCTTAAACCAAATTGTACACTGGATATTAAAAGGGGTCACCACAATTTTTTATTTTTGACTATAAAAGTTAGCTTACAATTTAAAATCCTTGCAGTAATACTTGATAATTTATATTCAATCCATCAAAACAAACTAGTTGGATTTTATTTCCAGCAAACCATCAATCTACAATAACTGTAAAAAAATTAGAAAATATGGAAAATTCTACAATAACCTTCTTGTGTACATAGGTTTAATTTGGTTTTTAATTGCCACCATAGTAGGAAGGAAAACAATACAAAGCACCCATAGAAAGAGGCCATGAATCCACATCTATATGACCAAGGGAAATGGTATCACACATATAAGAGGGGGAACAACAATAAATTGTTTTGGAGATATATATTTTCTTGATTTTACTTGGAATGAAAGCATGGAAAACCACAGAGTACTTCCACAAATCCACATCTATATGACTAAGGGAAATGGTATTACACATATAAGAAAGGAAATAACAATCAATTGTTTAGGAGATATATATTTTTGTTTTTTTTACTTGGAATTAATGCATGGAAACCCCATAGTACTTCCCCACATTTCGCGGATGGTTAACCGGTCAAACCATTGGACCTAATCATGGGGTCTAACTCCAAGGAAATCGAAGAGAGTTGAATCAGCGACAACTAGAAACAATAATAAATAACTTCATGTGACATGTTTGAATCTACTCTAGACCACCGAGCCAACCTTGGGGTTAACATTTTGGAGATATATCTATAAATAAATCTTTTCCATTAACCTGAATGTTGTACCCTTTAATTATGGTAGTCCATGATGTCACATTTGTGTGTAACTATTTGTTAAACAATTATCGGTGTACAAATTTATATTCCCATATTTAACATTTATGTCAATGAGTGTATTCTCGGAGAAAACATTCAAATTGATCCTATTCTTCAAGCTGATATGAGAGGCCACATGCCCCTGTAATATAGAAAACCCCATGGATGGTAGTTGATAGATTTCTAGTATTTGAACACGTTGTGTCATATATCTATTGAATCCTTACCCTTTTATTGTGGGGTAAGAGGGAATTGAATTATTCTTTCCAAGCAGGGTGTGCTCAAGAAGACACAAAGGGTAAACCTTGAGATCTGAAAAAGGACTAGCAGTATGAGTTGGGTCAAGGAAAATTATGTATTAATTTCTTGCAAGCTAGAACAAAGCAATAACAATGCTTGGTACACGTTATTCTTTCCAAGTACTCTGAGTTTAGGAAGATATGAAAGGTAGACCCTGAGATCCAATCTAGGGCTAGTGGTACGAGGTAGGTCAATGCAAATTATGTATTAATTTCCGGCATGCTATAGCAAGGCAACAATATTTCCTGGAAAAAATTGTGGCTACATCTAAGACGCCACATGTCCCTGTAATATGGAAAACCCCATGCAGGGTAGTTGATATCTTGCGATATTTGAACCTATAGTGTTGTATATCTGCTGAACCTTGGTTGTTGAATTGTGGGGGAGAGGAGGGAATTGAAGTAATATTTCCAAGCAGTGTGAGTTCAAGAATATATAAAGGGTAAACCCTGATATCTGAGCAAGGTCTAGTGGTACGAGGTAGGTCAATTCAAATTATGTATTAATTTCTTGCATGCTACAAAAAGGGAGCAACAATTCTTGGTACAAATTGTTCTTTCCAAGCAGTCTGAGTTTAGGAAGATATGAAAGGTAAATGTTGAGACTCAAGAAAGGACTAGTGGTACTAGGTAGGTCAATGCAAATTATGTATTACTTGCCTGCATGCTCTAACAAGGCAATAATAATTGTAGGCACAAATTGTGGCTACATCTGAGAGGCCACATGCCCCTATCATATAGAAGACCCCATGCAGGGTAGTTTATAGCTTGCCAATACTTGAACCTACTATGTTATTTGATTGATAGTACGCATCCATACAAAATTTTAGGGGTGAATCTTAGCCCATGGGCGAAATGAAAAACGCTCTAACTTGGAGCTAGACCACATATTTCCTTACCAAAATTATGTGTGTTGGTACCAAGTTGTAATAAACACACAATAATTATAATATAACAATTAAAACAATAAATGAATTGACATCTATTAACTAAAGTACATGACCAACCTCTCAACCATTGTGACTAGTCAATGCTAAGTACACCATCACATGGGTTTGTAATTATATCATTCATCTCATATCCTCCCTTTTTTTAATACATGAGAAATATCTTTATATTCCATATGAGGAATATACATATTTCAGTCCTCGAGGGATTTGTTAGAAAACAAGGCTCATAGCCATTACAAGAAATACTCATTATGAGTTCAACACATTGTCAGATGTAGGATTTCTCCCTACCACCTGTGCTAAACCTAATTTACTTTCATTGAGAAATATATTTATATTCCATATAAAGAATATACTTATTTTGGTTCTTGATGGATTGCTTAACAAGTCTTGTAGCCATTACAAGAAATACTCATTATAATTTTTTTAGCCCTTTACAAAGTCTTTATTATTCAGTGAAAGATTCACCAAGATCTTATAATATTTTATAATTTAGTGAAAGCTTCGCCATGATGTTATAAGATAATATAATCTAGTGAGAGATTCGCCATGATTTTACAAGATAATATAATCTAGTGAGAGATTCGCCAAAAAATTATATATACAATCATATTATTGATACAATCACCTTTCGTTTTTCCTATGTATCATGGGGATTCACCCATTTATTATACATATACATTCAGGGGGGTTCTTAAAATTTTCCTTGCTTGTAGGAGAAAAAAATGACAAAGAATGAAATAATCTATGTAAATCTAGGTTTGTCTCAAATTATTGGGTAGACCCTATCATTTGGTCCAAGATCCATCAAGCATCATATAAAAAGTAAACACATCACCTCATGCAAATATTGTCATGAATTTGGGCATTTGGAGGCATAGTGTGCTTAGAAATCCAAAGGAGGGTTTGAAAGCCAAAAGAGGAAAAAACCTAGAATGGATGAAATTCGCCGCTAAAGGGCTAAAAAAATGGATTCGTAAATCACAATGTTTTCTTTAGAATAAATTGTCCATCCTTATAGAAGAAACACATGATAAACCCCACTTTAGGGTGGGAATTAGTTGCAACTCTAATATACATAAATCCCTCTATTATTGTTGCACATATTGAAAAGGAAGTCCTTTGAAATACCTAACTTGATTTTGGTATGAAAAGTATTCATTAAAAAATGAGGCAAACTTGGGGGAAAGAAACTAGGAAGACACCTTGGAACTTGCCCACCCATGACTAGGTAGAGGAATTTGAAAAATCTTTAGATATTAGTAGTAATATAAACCTTGTTAGGACTAGGAATTTAAAACTTAATTTGGTCTAGAACATCGTTAGAGGAAGGAAAAAATAGTCTATAAAGCTTCAAGAAAAATCCGTAAAATCATCATTAAAGGACACCAAAAATAAGAGGTGGATTGTTACTAAGGGGAGAAAAGTCCTCCAAAAATGACCCCCATTCAAAGGCAAGCTCGACTTTGTGCACCATTTATAGTGTACCTTGAAGAACTTTATATAATAATATATTGGAATATTAAGGTAATGAAAACCACTCAACAAAAGATAGGATAGGAAAACCCAAATATTACCAACCAATAATCAAACCCTTAGTGAAACATTGGAGAAATTTGGATGATAAATTTACCTTCAAGTAGAGGGAAGATAATTAAGCATTTGTAAATTGAAAGAAGTGACAATCTAATAAAACTATACCTCATATACCTTATTCAATAAAAACAAGGTAGATTTTGGATTTGCGTCAAGTTCTTCTAAAAGACATGTATACTCCTATGATTGCCACACCAAAGCCTAGTTATGGAGTAGAAGGTGACTTTAATGCCATCTATCTACAACATCGATAAGGAGCTTCTTTTGGATAGAATGAATCTTTAAAAATGAGACAAATTAATTTTTTAAAACATTTTGAAACCTTAAAAGACTTGAGACAAGATGGAAGATATCCAATTAAAAATTGAAGAAAAATAGATTTGATAAACCTTGAGAAAAGATGGAAGATATCATATAGCTCCTACAATAAATTGGATTTCGCGACAAGCTTCTGTAAGAGTAGTCAATGCAACAAATATGAAATGAATTTGGCCATGGCGAATATTCAAATGGTGAAGTGATCTGCTCGCGATTGGGCTGTTAGCTTACCAAGTGACGCACTACAAACTTCAGATCTACCCATAAGATCTTTGCCAACCATTGCATTTGAAGGCTCCAGTTTTGCGGCGCACAATAGACTCCGAATATGGCTAGACTCTCAGACGTGGGATACAACCATAAATTATCTTCCATTTGGTGATCCTCAGATGCAAGATCCAGCCGTGCTTGTTCCAAGTGGTGTACTAGCAATAATCCATTCTGACCGACAATTTTCTCTAGCCATCAAATTGATGCCAAGTGATGAATTCTCACCCATCAGATCTGTCCCTCATGGCAGCTTCTCTTCTGTTGGATATAGTGTAAGGTCCTCATCACATGGAAACTTCTCGCCTATTCAATTTGTTCATCAGATTGTTGCCACACGAAAACATCACATCCATTAGATTTGGCCTTCAGATCATTGCCACGTAGCAGAATGAGGCCCGTCAGATTTGGCCCTCAGATTCCTGCCAAGTGGTAGCCTCTCATCCCTTAGATTTGACCCAAAGATAGCAATGAAGTGATGGTCTCTCATCCGTCCAATCTGGCCATCAGATTGTTGCCAAGTGGTGACCTCATGTTTGTTAGATCTAGCTGTGGGATCTCTTCCATGTGGCAGACTCACATCCATTAGATTTGGTAGTTATATCACTGCCACGTGAGGGCCTCTCGTATGTATGATTTGGTCGGTAGATTTTTGTCATGTGGCATCTCCTTGTCCTTCCGATTTGGCCATTAGATCGTTGCCACATGGAAGCTTCAAAACCATCCGATTTGGCAGTCTGATCACTTCCACATGGCAGTATCTCATCCCTCATATCTACCCCTTAGATGATTTCCAAGTGGTAGGCTATTGTCCCTTAGATTTGGCCATGAAATTGCTACCAAGTGGGGGCCTCTAATCCGTCAGATCCTACTTTCAGATAACTTCCACGTGGCAACCTCTTGTTCCTCAGATTTTCATTCATTTTATATACCATGTGGTAGCCTCTTGTCTGTCAGATCTGTCTTCAGCTATCTGCCACGTGGCAGGTTCTTGTTCGTCGGATCTTTCTCTTAGATGGCCTCCATGTGGCGACCTCTCATCTGTTCAATTTGGCCCTTCGATTGTTACCATGTGGTGACCATTCATCCATTAGATCTGACCCTTAGATTGGTGCTAAATGGCAGCTTCTCATTCGTTGGATCTTCCCCTCATATCGGTGCCACGTGGTAGCCTCTGGTCAGTCCAATTTTTCCATCAGATCATTGCCAAGTGACAGCCTCTCATCTGTCGGATCTAGCTTTCTGATCACTGCCAAGTGGCAACCTATCATCTGTTGGATATGCCTTCAGATATCTACCACATGGTTTCCTCTCATCCATCTGATCTTGCCTTGAGATGGCTGCCACGTGGCCTCCTCTCATCCATTGGATGTAGCCCTGAGATGGCTGCCACGTGGCCTCCTCTCATCCATCACATTTGGCCCTCTGATTTATGCCATGTTGTGACCTCGCGTCTATCTGATATGGCTCTCCAATTGCTGCAACGTGGTGGCCTTACATCTATACAATATTTCCCTCTGATTGTTGCCATGTGGTGGTGTTTCGTCCATCTGATGTGGCACTCAAATTGTTGCCATGTGGCGGCCTCTCATCCATTCAATCCGGCACTCTGATTACTACCATATGGTGGCCACTCATATGTCCCATGTGGAACTCATATGGTTTACACATGGTGACCTCTCGTCCATTGGATTGGGATCTCAAATCGCTTCCAAGTCCATCCAATGTGGTTGGTGGCCTCTCTTCTGTCCCATGTGGCACTTAGATCATTTCCACGTGGCAGCGTTTCATTTTCCGTATTAGGCTCTCAGAGAATTTCCCAGGTGGCGACCTCTCATTCATCCAATGTGGCCCTCAGATCGCTGCCAAGTGGAGGCCTTGTTAGGAACGGGTCCCCTGGGGTCAATTTTGGGGTTAAAAGCCCATGTTTTGGGGCTAAAGGCCCAAGTTTTGTGTAAAGAATGTAAATTCTTTACATTTTGAGGCCACGGAGCACAAAGATGTAAAGAGTTACTAAGGATTTTCTGCCCTTCTTTTGTATAAGTCATTTCAGCTTAGAGATCTACCCATGGTCCGCAGACCATGGGATTGTATAAAAGGGTGTCTTACAAGAGTCTAAGGTAGTTGAAGGGAGTTTAGTTCAGTCCAATTGAGTCTTGTTATGTTTTATGTATGGGTCTGTGAGAGCCAAGAGCAAAGAGTCTTAGCATAGGAAAAGGCTCTACAACAGAGTGCACAAAGGCCTAGGGTATAAGTTTGCAACTGAGTGCGTGGACCCCTGCAGCTGTGTGCTTAGGGCAGTTAGAGTCTATACTGGAAATATGGATTATCAATAAAGAGGAATATTCTGCAATTATTTGTGTATGCGTTATTTTACTTCTATTATGAATACTACGATTATGTTATGTTGAATAATGGAGTATGAAGCAATGTTATATTGATGCGTGAATCTATGTATTTTACTTTGTCATATTAAGGCAAGTAGGAATATCTATCTACGTAAAGATTATCGTAATGCATGTTAACGTAACCAATACTTAAGTGAATCTGGGTAGATATAGAAGTAAGAGTAATTACAGAGACGCGTAAGTGCCTGATTTATCTATTTAGGGATTGTGAAGGACGATCAGAGACTTTCATGAAGGCTTAGAGGATGAATAGAAGAAGTAATTTGATAATCCCTAAAGGGCTTATTGATATGCATGAAGGAAGGTTAGGGAAAATAACTGACATCACAACCATCTCAGGGTGCCGAAACTTGGTTCCTGCATTCCCCCATACTGCTTCGGGTGAGACTTCAGTCTGTGCTCTGTAGATTGATGCTAAAAGGGCCAGTAGTTTAGGGATTTGCTTGGCTACTTAACGAAGAACTTAAGTCAGAGCCCATCAAGCCAAAAAATGGTTTTGTTGTTGGGACTAGGATCTACATAATGAGATGTGTGATGTCGTATCATTGGAATCCAACTAAGAAGGATATTGAAGACTGGCTGGATAGAAAGATCCACGAATTTGCGGTGCAAGAAAATAGGAATCCGTGATTAGTGAAAGAATGGTGGTTGGACATATATATGTACACAGAGATACACAAATTCTTCTTCTATTCCTTCCCGGTTGAATTATACTAGTGGATCATGAAGTTGGTAGATGGCCAATGGAGGTGGAGGCTTGACGGTCCGATTGTCTGGACCCCAGAGTTAGTGCAGGAATTGGAAGCCTTTGAAGATAAGATCATGTGTGCTGTCAATCATTGGCTCAACCGTATCATAGGAGGGTTTGTGATAGAGTTTGCGATCAATACTTCGGTCAGTTGCAGCAAAGCAGAAAGCCGCTTCTTGAAAGGGCCACGAGGGAAGTATTTGAAATCATTAAATACTTGGATTAATATGCTCTTGTGTGAAAAATGGGTTATGCAGTTACCTTGATGTTTGGGACTATGCGAAGTGGAAGGACTTTCAAGGATGGAGGAATAAAAGGCCCTGAATATAGCTCGTTGATTGAGCCTTGTCTGAGTGACGATGAAGGAGTAGCACAGGCTTCTCCACTGAGTGCTTCTACGCAACACCGCAAATGGTTTGTGGCCTCACTCTTGCCTCATCTAAGGGTTGTGCTATCACAACAGAAGATTGGGACCCAAGCGAATGCTCTGGAAATCATGATTAAATTGCACGAGACACCAATGAAGGATGCTAATCTAGGGATTCTATAGATTCACGCGCAGTTGCAGAACCTTTGCCTCGAAATGCAAAGTCTGAAGAAAGATAGAATAACTCGGCCAGAGGCGTGCAAAGAAGTGTGGTGCCTAAAGTGCAAAAACTAGGGGCATGACAAAGATCATTGTCCTATTTTCACAGATTATGTTGCATTAGGGGGACAAATGCCTCTGAGGTCGGAAGCTGCAGTAGGGCCAAGTATAGGGCTAAGGTGTGATATTTGTCAGGTAGTTGGGAAACATACAACAAACAATTTCCATTTGCTGCAAAAATTCGTGCAAACACTGCAAAAATTCTTTTGCAAATTCTGTCAATATGTGGGTCATGATGAGCGCAATTGCCAGAGTTATGAATTAATGATGGAAAGGACACCTACATAAAAGGTGCAGGAAGAAACGCAGCTCTGAACCAAGGCAATGGAGGAACGCGAGGCAAGTATTTGGGGCATGGCCGAGGTGGAGGAGGACTGGTAGAGGTCGAGGGTAGATTATTTGTTACAATTATGGAGGACTAGAACACTACGCATGAGACTACCAAATCCAACACGAATGTCATGCCACTATTGTACTCACTTTGAGCATGCGACGAAGGATTGCCCTATACTATTAGCCAAGATACGTGAGAAGGGAGTGCAGCCTCAGCAACCGATTCAAAAACTGTTGATGATGAGGTCTGAGCCTTGCAAGGAAGACCCTAAGGTAAATATTGTGCTATGGAGTGGAGTGACGACTATTGAGGATAAGGGGAAGCAGCCCGAAGAAGGCGAGTGGGTCCCCAAAGCACCAGAAAAGGAGACCGAGTTTAATCTAGAACGTGCAAAAGA
>APFE031695034.1:5970-28306 GCA_000404065.3 Pinus taeda | reverse complement strand
TTCTCCCCAGTATGGTCGCCAATATGTTAGGCTTGGAATTCACCTAGGCTGAGATAGACAAACTCTCAAGGCTACATAAAACCATTTCACCTCGTAGCTAGCCCTACGAGGTATGAGAAGGCTCTCTCGGGTCAGATTCGGTAGATCTTTCAATATGATAAGCTGACCAATTAGGAATCAAGATTTTAGGCTAGTAAATTGATAAAGGGGGTTGAATTTAAAGATTTTTGGTTTTTTGGTGGCAATTGGAGGGAGTGCAATTCAGGGTGCGGGGATTGAGCACAGTTTTTGCAGGGGGATCTTTGGGGCAAGGTAGGAGTGAGCACTGATGCCTTAATCTGAGATGGATGATCAGGGATGATAGAGAAGGAGCTAAAGAGGGAAAAAAACCATTTGAATCCTCTCTAGACAGCAGAAAACATAAATTTTGAACAAACTAAAAAGCTGAGCATGTCAAAGCATGTATTCAAACTTTACCACTTCATCTGTCCAAATAGAAGCAAAAGAGAGATGTAGAATACATAAACAAACTTAAAACAACATGTAGAGAACACACCATCAACACTACAATCCACAAGAATCCACAAGGATGTCTGCAAAACCCTGGCCTTCTTCCTCTTGAAATTGCAAAGATAGATGTACAATATACAATGAAAACTTTCTCCCACAAGAGTTCAACCTTCCAACCTCTCAAAATGACTAAGAAAACACATAATATAGGCAAGCTAACCTCTTCCCTTGCCTCTAGGGGTCGAGCTCATCCTTCTAGGAGCAGTTTTAACTAATTCCAAACTAAGCACTAGATAATAGGCAGCTCAACAACTTGCCTCTATTACTTAGCTAACTGATTCATGCATTAATTATTCACTTTTTACATCAAGGAAGCTTCTAGAAGGGTAGAGAGAGATAAAATCTATCAAAGTGCCATGAAAATATTACATTTATCCATCATCTACAAGTAAAATTGGTCAACCATAGTCAAAACAGTGTTTTTTGACAAAAAAGGTCAATTCTGGCAAAGCTGGCTCTCACTGCCGCGCCCCCTGGTTCTCACTACCATGCCCCTTTGCAGAAACTTTTGAGTGGGTTACACTGGTCCAAATCAGGTGAAAGATGGCTCATTGGAAAGCTTGGTCTGTCTACTTTCCATCCCAAGTGGAATTTCTGAATTTGGAGTTGTTTTGCCCCCTCAAAAACCATTTCTCCCAAGGTCACTTTCTGCAACTCAAAAAGTGGGCAGAAAGTCATTTTTTTGATGTATTTTGAGCTTTTGGAGGCTCAAATCTCAAAATCAAGCTTCTCCCAAGTATTGGTAATTTTTCTCTTTGCATGCCCTTTCCAAAAATGCCAAGTTTTCAAAATTCCGAGCAGTCCTTCAAAATAGCCGCGCTTGGAACGCGGCGCTTCAACGGGAAAAACCTGTAAATTGCACAAAAAATTCACAAATGACAAAATTTTCTCCAAATTTCTTGAAATTTGGGCTGGGAGTCCCCAATCAAGTACCATCCTCATTCAAAGAGGCTTTGGCCAAAATTTGGAATGGATCGGGCGTTTTCCTTCGTTTTTGTGTTTTGGCCAACCATCCTTGGAGCACCTTCGTTCTCGCCGGTATTTTTGACATTTATTTAAAACTATGACACCTGTGCAAACAATGAAGGAGGTTTTTCTTCTTTGGCATGTTGTGGACAAAAACCTCTCTCAGTTTCCCAAAATTCATCTTTGAGACTGCTCTGAAAAATCATTTGAGTGAAACTTGCCCTGATGTGTGAAACAAGGAATTTGGTCGAAATGAAGCGAAATGAAGGGGATAGGGGGCTTCTAAATTCTTGAGGAAATTTTTTGGAGTGGGGAGGGATGTTAGGAAGCAGGGGAAAGTGGAATCTCAGAGATTGAGTGAGGGGAAGGGGTCCAAAAGGGCAAAACACAGGCCCAACCTAGAAAATTACCAGGTTGTAGCTAGAAACTAGGGTTTGTACAAAAATGAGGAATTTGGCGGATCTAAGGGATGGGAAGTGTTTGATAAGGTACATGAAGGATATGGGAAGGTGTATGAACATCAGGAAACAAGTTTTGCCATTGATTTGACCGTCCAAGAGAAATTGCCTTCAAAACCCTAGGAGAGGGAAATGAACTCGCCAAGGCACAACTGAAGCATGAACAAGGCGTAAAATGACTCATTAGACACTGACATGATAATGAAAACCCTATGAATGATGATAGAATCAGTTGAATGATGACATAGCCCGCCATTTGGACAATTTTAGAAGGAGGGAAAGCAAACCCTAGACCTAATGCCTAGTGACCAAATTTTGCTTGAAAACTCACTGAAATGACAAAATTTGACCTTGACACTTCAAAATCACTTTGTAAGAGCACATTTGATCACTGGAGGAAGGCTGAAAAGACTGACACTAACAGAGGCAATCGTGCAAGTAGAAAGCAACTCTACGAAGATAAAAAGTCAATGTAAATTTTTTTACAAGTGAAATATTTTTCACATATAAATTATTATTATGTTTGGGCAAATACTTGTATTTGATGGCTTTAAAAGACATAGGAATGGGCAGAGGAAGGGACATAAAATATTTGTATGCGTCTTTATATTTTTTGATCTTACATGTTTCATTGTAATGATGTGGAATCTATTTTCTTGTGTTTTAAGAATGATTGATGTATAAATCAATAGTATTTGTCTTTTAATTTATAAGTCGATAGTATAACTAAAGTTCACCACATATTTGATTTGCTCAACTACCTTGGTTTGTTATTTCTAGTTTCATGCTTTCATATATACAATATTTGAATGAATAATTTGGGACGTTTTATTTATAGAGTAAATATCCCATAGCATATATGATACACATTATCCTATGCTTGAGTTTTTACCTAATTAACTGAATTTTATATCCTTAAAGCTATTGTGTTTAATCTTGTTAACTTCTAATCATTCTTTATTTTTAGTTTATACTTTTCATATTATCAACAATTTACATATCATGTTGTAATTATTATCACGGTATTGGATAATAACTTAATGATTATGTTTTTTGAATGATTATATACCAGTCAACTGGTAAAACCAAGAAAATTCACTTTTCATTAAAGTTATTGATGAACTATGTTAAAGTTTTTAAGTTCATAAATTGATTTGCATTCCAAAATTACTTTATTGTAGTGTTGTGCATACATTCTAGCTTAGATTTATCAGTTATTGTATCATTACAAGAACTTATTTTGTTTTGATAACTAATATTTTGTAGGGATACCCCATTTAGTAAAAAAGAAGCTAGTTTTTTATCTAAAGATGGGAAGGTCAATATATCTTCATTGAATGCCTTGATATTTCCTTATTCACCATAGTCAAGGCATATCATCAATTTTTAATTGGATATTATTTTATTTGGAGCTCTGCTTATGTCAGAGACTATCCCCTGGAAGAGGCAAGCCAACATTGCATCCAATTTTGAATATCAATATAGGTTTCGTTATTTCTATTTTTTCCAATTAGGGTTTTATTTATATGTTTACTAAATATAGGCTTTGATCAAGTTTTCTTTCTTTAATTACATTCCATTTATTTTCTTCTAAATATTCTATTTTATCTGGAAAGGAACACCACAATAAATAATATACTGTATAGAATGAACAATCCTTTTGTATGTCTATTATTTTTGTGTTTCTACCATAGGTACCTGAAATTATCCTATTTTTCTCCTCCAAGTTTGATGGTATGAAACATCCTAGAAGGAAAACTATATCGAAAATTCCAATCTGACCTATTTGAAGTAGAATTCAGGAGCATTCCAAAAACATAACTTCCTAGGAGCACATCTTTGAAATTACAATGAACCAAAGTATTAAATTTCTACCACAAGTATAGGAATACATACCCTATATCTCCTCCCAGTTTCATTGTTTTAAACATCATATAACAAAATGTATAAAGAAAATTCTAGGATGGCTCATTCACTCTAGAAATCACATTTTTTCTCCACCTTTAAGACCTCAAGACTGCTTCCTATCTTCTGCTTCACACCTTAGATCACCTATTGCTTAGATGGTATTCAAATTCAATTGTATATACCTTATTTGTAGTGTTCCTATGTTCACTTATGGGACTAATTTGTAAAAATGGTTCAACCGATATGTACTTTCTAGCTAAGATGACCTAACAAAATCTCTCATATTTCCTCATTCCTATCGAGTTAGAGGGAGTGCCATATAACGTTGGAAATACCTTAGAAAAAAATTCAATATCATATATACTATGCTCCCATTTGAGATAGGTATTTGGGGTAAAAGTTCCTTTAAATATAGGGTATTGAAACTGCGCATTAAGGAAAAACTAGGTATCAATATTCCAACAATATTCATCTTGTAATCTATATCTTGGACATCTGTAGTCTCCCCTATATTTGAAATTAATGAAAAGGATATTTCCAACAATCCCCCCTAACTTTGACATTCTTGGTCTCCCCCTAACTTTGACATCAATGAAAAACAACATTCAACAATCTCCTCCCTTGTTATTGATGGGAACCCCAAACATTTATGCACTACTATTGTAGAAATCCCCCTACTTACAAACTCTCTCCCTTGACGTCAATGGCACATGGATAATTGTTCTATCTACAAATCCTACCCTTATTTCAAACTTCTCCCCTTTGGAAATGAATGGAAATGGATGCTCCCCCTTAGCTTATTCTTTCGTTCACTGATGATTTGGGAAAGAAATCACTCCAATACAATAATTTTCTCTTTTAACTTTATTGAGGACATACATTACATGAGGTCCTAGTTTATTTTGTCACCGATCTTCTTGAACCTACTTTCCTTATTTCTCATCCTTTATAATAAATGTGCGATCATATCCTTGATCACACATATGACTTACACTTAGAAGGTTTTGTTTTAGACCTTCAACATTTAGGACATTTTGAGTTTTAGTCTCTCCATGATTAAAAGTAACTCTTCCCTTTCCAACTATCCTTGCTAATGCATTATCTCCAAAGGTAACACTATCTCGTTTTTCTTTTTTTAGAGTAAGAAATCTATTATGATATCACATCGTGTGTTCTGAACATCCACTATAAATAAACCATTTTCTTGCCTTGCTTTGAGCATACAAAACAAATCCACATTCCTCCTATTTTTCTTTCTTCCTTTTCCATAAATTTGTGCATATTTCTCTATTCTTGGTAATATTTTCTTCCTTGCTTCGTTTAGGAAACCTTATTGTGCTACTTGTGCAATCATATGTTTTGTGCCCATAGTTATTACATTTGTAACATTCAATATGGTCAAATAGTGGAGCAAATGAGTTGTATCTTATAACACCACCTTAATGATTATAGTTTTGTTGCTCACAAAAACATTCTTTGAGGTTCTATAAGATCCTATGTTTCCATTTCTAACATAGTCATTTCTTACATAATATCTAAAATTTATTGATTTATGACCAAAAATATTACAAGCAAAGCAATAGCCAAAGAAGATATTTTGATACTGAGATGTTGAAGGCCTTCTTGGTGGAGCATCTCTTTTGGACTCATTCTTCTTGATCTTGTGAGAAAAATCAGGTCTTTGTTGGGTTTCATCTCCTTTCCTAGTTTGACTTTCATTATTAAATGAGCTCTTGAAAAAATTAGAACAAAGTTTGGGAGTTTTGCCATTTTCCTCTTTTTGATGGCTTTGTGCTTGATTTTACCTTGGAGGTCTTATGATTTTCCTTGTAGCCATAGTTTGTTTTAATGAAAGGCAACCTTTGAAAGCTAAGAATATGATCTAATATTTTATTACTCTTTCAAAACTTCAAGCGTTGATTCAATTAACAATTTTATTTCTCTAGTTCCTTTCTCAAGGAAATAACTTATGCTTCTAGCTTTTCATAGTCTTCTTTGTTGAAGAAAGTGTAACTAGGTTCAGTCTTCATAATGAGACATTCCGATGTAAATGATGTAAATTGTATCTAGAAAAATATTTTTTGAATTTGAGTCATGGGTTTCATGCTAAAAAATGTATTTGTTTTAGTATCTTTCATTATGAGCTCTAGGATAGGTGATAAGTTTGTGTAATTTATGTAAATGATTACACTTATATATGTACCATGCATGACTCCAAGATCAAGGACAGAATCATGGTGCAAGACTCCTTCAAGGTCAAGAACAAAAGACTAGTAATTGACCCCTCCAAACAAATATAGAAGAAGAAATGTATTTTCAGCATAAATATAAATTTATATTTGAGTGTTCATGTCGGCTTTATATTATATTCAAGTAATCTTAGAGGCATGTTATGTCAGCCTAATGGACAACCCTAAAAAACTATAAACAAAGTCCTCTCCTCATCTATTCGAACACAAAATAACAAGATCCATTCCATCTCCAATCAATGTGAAGAAGTCTGTCTCTGAATGCGAAGTGAAGGAGGAGATCAAGGAGCCGCAAAAGTTTGTTTTTTCATCCATAATAATAGCAAGTTTTCCACACATACGAGGTTAGGGCATCATTCCATATGCCATCATTGTCAAGGAAAATGCTCAGTCTTGGGTCCATTGGAAAAGCAGATCCATGCGAGGAAAGGTGACTATTGAAGCAACGGTTTAGGAGGGCTAGAAGAGCCCTAAACCCCTCACATGTGCGAAGAAGCAAATTTGTATTAGAGCTGTGTTACAGTCCTAGAATATCTTGATGATAAGTGCTGGTTCTAGGCATAAAGAGCTCGGTCATTGGGCTAGAAGAATGATCCAAGCATAGCGATGAAGAAGAAGACTTTAAAGAGCAAAAAGCTCACTCAAACGTGAGAAGGAAAGTATCATCTTCAGATCCGCAGCTAGGGTTTATGAGCAGTCCATTCAAGGTAGCATATCACATTTCTTCAAGGAAAGTGTTGAGGAGATCCACTAGGCTAATGGACCATATTGAGCAAGGGAAGCTTGGAGAAAGAGGATGAAGGAAGGAGGAAGCCAGTTCATCCGTTCATGGTAGAAAATTTGATCCATGGGACAGTAGGCTAAAGAATTGCAGCAGTAGAATGATCTAGCATTAATATTGGAGTCACGTTGGTCAGAAGGGTCTTATATTGGTCTTGGAATTTTTTCAAGTGAAGATACTATAAGAAGAATTACCGTGGGATTTTCCTCTCAGGTTTGGGGAGGTTTTTGTTGTGGATGCTGCCTATATCTTGTGTTACTGTTCTTTTGTTTATGATGCATGGTAGCTGGTTGATGAAGTTAATAATCACTAACATATAAAAGATCTTGTTTGAATAAATATAAAGGATAAATTTAATTCACAAGCAATTATCAAGATAGATAAATCATTAATATATCAAGCCTTCAGATTTCTCAACATGGTATTAGAGGATTGGTAGCAGATCAAGGAAGGAAGATAAAGAAAGGAAGAGGCAAGGAAGTTGAAGTTGAAGGCCAAGCAAGATCCAAAATTCACATCCACATTCTGAAATTCCAAGATCTATCAAAGTGAAGGATCTATGAGAGGAAGTTATTAAGAATCCTCTTACTTCAGTTGAAAAGTATATCCTCAAGGATAAGACAAGCATACTTCAGGTTCCCTAGCTTTCAAGGGTAATAAAGCATTCTAAAACTCCTTCAAGGGAAACATCTAAAGTCAAGCTTCAAGGATCATTAAATCAACTAAGTATCTTATTGATTTGAGAAAACATAATCTTGAAAAGGATGTCTTCTTGCAAGGAAAGAAATAAGTTAGTTGGAGTTGCCAACTTCCTTGCTTGGAAGAAGAGGACTGATCTCACTTTGAAATAACAAGAAGTTATTGATTATGTACAAAAGAAAATTGCTGCTCCTTCTGATAGTCAAGAACTAGCTAAGCATAACAAGAACGAAGTGAGAGCTTAAAAGATTCTCATAGAATCTATTAAGGACTCTTTGATTCCTTATGTAGCCAAGCTTGACAAAACCAAAGAGATCTATGAGAAACTGATAGATTTATTTTCTGTCAACACTACAAGAGAGGGGATCTCTCTGAAGAATGAGTTATACAAAATTAAGATCAGAAAAGAAGAAGGTATAGCTTCATATTTCACGAGGGTCTTTGAAATAAGATATCAATTGTAGGAACGAGGAGAAATCATGTTGGATCAAGAGATGACTATGTTAGTGTTGAATGCACTACCTGAGGAATGGAGAAACTTTACAATAAGAATATGGGCTAAGAAGGAGACATCCTCACTCAATGATCTATGGAAAATATGCAAAGTGGAAGAAGCCTGATTAAAGGCTAGGGAAGATATTGCAGTTGGAACCAAAGAGAAAGCATTTTCTACTAGGTTTAAGAGAAAAGGGAAGTTCGGAAAGTTTGAGAGACCTAGTCACCAACAACATCCCAAGAAAGACATGTCAAAGATTCAATGATTTGAATGTCACGAATATGGACACTACCGAAGAGATTGTCCCAAACGGAAGAAGAATGGAAAGAGGAAACATGAAGCAGCTCATGTCGCTCAGGAAACTAAAGACAATGAAAAGAAGCCGAAGAAGGATGAGCTTGAGGATCTTTACTATGATTAAAAAATATCCCCCTGTTTTCTTTCATAGGTCTTAGTTAGCATAGCATGTTGTGATTCATGAACATTATTATGTGTTGTTTAAGTAACTCTTTTAAAGAATGAACTGACAATGGATTCAGTAACATCCATGGATGAACAATTGATGAACATCTGATGAATGAGGATATGTTGAATCCTATGGAAATACTGTTAATGGTTATGATTAATGTATATTGTATTTCTTTATGTAAGGATTCTAGGTAGAAATGAGATTTTTATGTGTAGGAAATTCTAAGATGATAACATCTTGGTTCTCTGAATCTTTGAAGAATTTCTACAGGCAAATATCCTCTATAGAGAATCTAGGTCAATGGTACTTATAAACTACATTGAAAGTCAAATATCCCTCAAGAAGTCTGCTGCAAGAATCATAGTATGATTCAAGACAAATGAGGTATGTATACTTTTTTTTAATATTATAATATAATGTCACATGGTTGCAGGTAGCTTGGATCAAGCATGATCTAGAAAAACACGATCTCATCTTCTAAAAGGTTTAAATATGAAATCAACATAATATGTCCTCATATGGAGTATGAGGTAGTTGACTATAATTAAGGAACTCTGATTGGAAGTTCTTGGAAATGAAAGGTGTAAGGATGATAGAGATCGTGAGATATGAAACCATGATGGAAGCAGTGAACATCCAAAGAAGATTTGATGATGGAATCTCCCAGAAAGATATGGAGAGTCTGATAGAAGTTTGAAAATATGAAGACCCTTAACAACATATATCTTTGGAAGATATGTCAACATGTATGCAGGGTGTTGATACCTACAAGGAGATAAAAGGCCATCACAAAAAAGGTAATATGTGATTTATTTTTTGTTTTTGACTTTTTGGATAAGTCTGGGTATGTGTGAAAGGCCTTGGTAAAAAGAGTTGTGAAGGATGTCACAACTATGTACCTCATGATCTAGAGCAGTCACCACTGAAAGAAGGGTGGAGCTAGATGCTCCTACGAAGGAAGCCCTAGATGCAGATCCAAGGAGGATACTTTCCAAGAAAGAAGGAATGACATGATGAAGGAAAGTGATGGATGACTGAACCCTACATATGAAGAAATTGATGACATCAAGGATTTGGATCATCAGTCAACTAGAAGACCCTATAAAGCACTGATGATAGAGTCCCTGTTTAAGAGGGAGCTCTAGAAGGCTCCTATGAGTAAAGGAACATGAGTAAGTTTTTGAGTAAAGAGAAACTTGGAACTCATCCCTGGTTAAGAGGGAGAGTTAGACATGACCTTCTTGTCTTCAGTTTGGAAGAAAGAATGGAGGATTGTGGAGTCATCTGGCATCTGACACTCCTTGAGGATGAGGTAGGGAATCCAAGGTAAGAGTGGGAAAGAGGACTGATATTATTTAGGGCTTGGAACCCAAGATGAGAATAGTCCTAGTAGGGAATACTCAGAGAACACCCGGGTGGGTATGACCCTAAGAGAGACAATGATGATGTGTGTCTATTGTTCATTGGTCTCACCAACATTGTGCTCTGATCTAAGTGAGAGATAGAGCTATTAGTCAAGGCCTTGCTATGTGAAAATAATTTTGGTTGAAATGATGCTATAATAGATGTATTGCAAATCTGATCTTCTTATGAGAATTCTTCTGTGAACTTGAAAAATTATCTAATGACCATGTATGTATGAATACCTACCTAGTTAAGAGGGAGTGTTGAAGAAAGTGTAACTAGGTTCGATCTTCATAATGACATATTCCAATGCAAATGATGTAAATTGTATCTAGAAAAATATTTTGTGAATTTGAGTCATGGGTTTCACGCTCAAAATGTATTTGTTTTAATAGCTCTCATTATGAGCTCTAGGCTAGGTGATAGGTTTGTGTCATTGATGTAAATGATTACACTTAAATACGTACAATGTATGACTTCAAGATCAAGGGCCAAATCATGGTGCAAGACTCCTTTAAGGTCAAGAACAAAAGTCTAGTAATTGAGCCCTGAAAGCGAGTATAGAAGAAGCAATGTATTTTCGGCATAAATATAAATTTATATTTGAGTGTTCATGTCAACTTTATATTATATTCAAGTCAGCTTAGAGGCATGTTATGTCGGCCTAGTGGACAACCGTCAAACACTATAAATAATGGCCTCTCCTCATCTATTCGGACACACAACCGCAAGATCCATTCCGTCTCCAATCAATGTGAAGAAGTATGTCTTTGAATTTGAGGTGAGGGAGGAGATTAAGGAGCTGTAAAAGTCTGTTCTATCATGCATAATAACAACAATTTCTGCCACACGTGTGAGGTTAAGGCATCATTCCATATGCCATCATTATCAAGGAAAATGCTTGGTCTTGGGTCCATTTGAAAAGCATATCCATGTGAGGAAGAGTGACTATTGAAGCAAGGGTTTATGAGGGCTAGAAGAACCCTAAACCCCTCACATGTGTGAAGAAGCAGATCTGTATTAGGGTTGTGTTACAGTCCTAGAATATCTTGATGATAAGGTCTGGTTCTAGGCCTAAAGAGCTTGATCATTGGGCTAGAAGAAAGATCCAAGCATAGCGAGGAAGAATAAGAATTTAAAGAGAAAAAAGCTCAGTCACATGTGAGAAGGAAAGTGTGATCTTCAGATTTGTAACTAGGGTTTCTGAGCAGTCCATTCAAGGTTGAAGATCACATTGCTTCAAGGCAAGCGTTGAGGAGATCTACTAGGCTAGTCGACCATCTTGAGCAAGGGAATCTTAGAGAAAGAAGAGGAAGGAAGGAGGAAGCCAGTTCATCCATTCATGGTAGCAGATATGATCCACGGGATAACAAGCTAAAAAATTGAAATAGCAGAATGATATAGCCTTGATCTTGGAGTCACATTGGTCAAAAGGGTCTTATATTGGTCTTGGAAATTTTGTCAAGTAAAGAAACTATAAGAAGAATTACCATGGGTTTTTCCTCTCAGGTTTGGAGAGGTTTTTTCCCTGGCTGCTGCCTATATCTTGTGTTACTGTTCTTTTGGTTATCATGCATGGTAGCTGGTTGATGAAGTTAATAATCAGTAACATATAAAAGATATTGTTTGAATAAATATAAAGGATAAATTTACTTCACAAGTAGTTATCAAGATAGAGAAATCATTAATATATAAAGCCTTTAGATTTCTCAACATTCTTCCTATTCTTCCAATTAGATTTTCACTACTTCTTCTATCCACTTTTCCTCTTCTAGTTACGGTCTTTAGGATGGAAACTACTATTTCATGAATATTGTGATCCTGGTTTTTCTCATATTTATGAAATAAATCCTTCTGCTTTTTTATATTTCGTGTGAGTCTATCTATTTATTCTAGGGCATTGACAAGCGTTGCTTAAAAATTTACTCCCCCATCGTTATCATCATCCTTTGACTTTGATTTCTCTTATTGATTGTATTCGTCTTATTTATCATCAATATTTGCATCAATGGCTATGAAAATAAGTTATTAGATGCATATTCATCACTTTCTTTTCAAGAGGTACTATATTATCTAGAAATAAAATCTTTATTCGTGGAATAATTTACTCTTTTGTGTCTATAAGACATGCTTCTATTTTCATTCTCTTCTTCACCATCACTGTGCTCACATTTTTCATATTGACATTTAGCAACAAAATTCCCTGTTCTACCACAATTAAAACATTTGAATGTTAGATTACTTTTGTATTTTCTAGATCTTCTTTCAAATTCTCACAAACTATGCTTTTGCTTAATCTGATAAATTGTTGGAATAATCACTGCCTTTGAGTTCTTATGTTTTCTTTGAAACTTTGAAAGTTGCTTGATTCAAAGTTGAATTTCCATTTTATGTCCTCATTTTATACTCAGTGATAATCCCATGTATCTCATCCATATTTACATTTTCCACATCATTTATTCAATATCTGTTATCTTTACATCAAATATTAAGGGGATATATCTCAACACCTTCTATACAATCATTGATTCCTTAACTTATTCACCAAGTATTTTGATTGTGTTGAAAATCTAATCCACATGGAGTAAATAGGCTACAATATATTCTTCATCATTCATATTCAAGCTCTCCAACTATCTTCTATGGGTTTGAAGCCTTTTTCTCTTCACTTTGTCATCTCCTTCAAAGTTTTTTGAAGTTTGTCCCAAATTTCCTTTGCAGATTCACAATGCATTACTTTTACAAACGTTGATTTTGATAATGGATTTTGCATTATTTACTCAAGCATTCTTACCATCTTGATTAGATGGAGGATTTGTTGGAGATTTATAACCATCCAATATAGATTTCCAAATGTCAAAACCAAGAGAGATTAGACAAGTCCACATCCTTACCCTATAAAAGGAATAATTTTTTCCATTAAATAATGGAGATATTTTTATGAAAGAACCTTCATGATTGGCCATGGTCCCTTTGATATCTTCCCTGTAGTGGTTGGATTTCTTCTGAAGGAACCCACTTTGATTCTGATTGTTGGATTAACACTTATATCAAGAGTGGGATAATGAATTAGTATAATACAGTTTCATACTTAAAATATTCATGTATCATAACCGAATAATCTTAGATATGGATGCAAGATATAAATAAAAAATTCTTTATAACATATATTTGTAGGAGCCAACCTAATGAGACAAACATTGTAGGAATTGACCTAATGTTAGAAACTTTGTAGGCACCAAGCTACAAGAGACACCAATCCCCTTTCTCGAAGACTTGTAGGCACATATCTAGATGAGACATCACCCCCTTGCTACAAGATATATAGGAACCAAATATATGAGACACAAATCCCCTCTACTACAATGTTTGTAGGCACCAACCTACAAGATATTTTTGGACCAAAGATTATACTAACGGGGTGGGGTGAATCGGTGTGGCAACAAATTTATGCTTTTAACACCTTTTATCAATGATTTTTTTTTACACAAATATACCATAAACATTTGCAAAATATTAATAATCGAAACAATGCATCAAGAAGCAATAACACATCAAGAATCCATCACATTGACACAAGATGATACAATATTTACGTGGAAACCCATACTGGAGAAAACCAGAAAATTCTTCTTTTTATTATTTTTTAATTCATTACATAGATTTGTAGGAACCAACCTACTGGAGGCACCCACCCCCAAGATATGAATCTTTCTACTTGCGATAGGCTACAACTTGATTGAGGTGCCAACCTAAAAAAATGTGCAAACATCAACTCACTATAGGTTACAACCTGATTGAGACACCAACCTTAGTGATGGGAAAGCTTCAAATTACTCTAGGTTTTGACCTGATTGAGGTTCCAACCTTATGTTGAAGCTTCGAAAATCAGGTCTACAACAAGGGGGATACCCACCTGTTCCGAACCTTGGTTGGCAGCTCCTTTTCCATTTGGTATAGTGGGTTCGACTGGGGATATGGGACCAGTTTCCCAATTTATGTGTGTGTGTGAAGGATTGATATTTTTGTTCTAAAAATTCCTAAGTGAGATGCTCTAATTCTAACTCTAATCTAATGATATGCAATTGTATTCTAATAAACATAACTATTTAAGTCTATACTAACCCGGGGTGTAATCCTTCTAATATGCGATCTAAAAAGATTTCAGATAACAATCCATAATAAAGATCATTCAATTGTTATGAGAAAAGAATTCAATATAGATAAACCACTTCGTATAAGAAGTTAGACGAAACAATTTTGAAAAACATATCGCATAATAAGCTACTCATACATTAAGCAAAAATAAATAGCTATCACCATACAAAAGTGCCAAATGATAACTCAAGTATTCACGCATTAATATATAAACAACTGAACTTGAATATCACTCTAACACAGAGGCATAAATAGTTAAGAGATAAAAGTACCATTTATAACTAGTTCTGCTCATGAGCTTCAAGCAATAATGATTTATCTCTTCTTAATCCAACATCCACTAAGAGTACAGAAGTGCAACATCAGTAGCAGATATTAGATGCAAACATTAATAAATCCTGTTCCATTCATTCATCAAAACCTCTTCGGAGGGTGCAAAAGTGCATGTTGTGAGGACAAGTTTTTGATAAATTTCTGGACCCTTCTCTAAATGCATGAAAAGGGTTTAAATACTACTAATAAAATCTAAAAATAACTTATCACAAAAATGTAGGATACGGTTTAAATGATCGTCCTTTTTCTAGGCAAAAGTAAAGCAAAATTAATACTAATATTGAATCTAAAATTAACAACTGACTATTTCTGTATCTGATCCTTGAAATCACAAGCATTCAGCATTTGCTTGAGTAGGGTCGGCTGGCTGACTTCATACTTCAACTGTCCTGAGAAAACAGAATCGGCAAGAGCTGGCGCCATCTTTTCGGTAGAATTGATGATGCATTTGAGGGTCATACACTAGCTGTGTGGTTTTACCAAATACGCCCGATAAGAATCCCAATTCAACTTAGTTAATATTTTGATTGATTCTTCCTTTTCTTGAGCCTTCTGTCCGCAGTATGTTTGCAATTGCTGTACTTTTGGTAGATACCCAGGAGTGGTTTCTGAGATTAGGTTTACCTTATGCAAATTTTCGTTTATGCAATCAACAAGGCTATTTGCTGCTGTGGCTGTTTCTTCCACTGCTTGCTCTGCTTCCCTGATTTGCGCATCCCATTTGTTAAAGATCATTTCTTTATGATTATCATTTATTGTTGGTGCGCTCGCTCTTTCTCCCTCCTCTGTTTCTTGCCAAGCCAAATATTCAGTAACTCGTCTATCAATTAAATCATAATCATGTCATAAATCCACAACTTGATTGGTGATTTTATCACTTGTTTCACAATACGAGATCCACTGTGATATCCTTTGGCTCAATGCTTCCTGTTGCTGTAGTAGTTGATCGTTCAAGGAAATGGATTCTGCGATGAATTCAGTAAGTTTAGGTTCATCCTTGTGCATCTCCTGCATATCCTGTAACTGCTTTTCTTTCTCAGCCAAACTGTTATGGTAGCCTATCTGCATCTGCTGGAATTCCTGCTGTAGTTTTTCAAGCTGTTTCTGTGCTTCATTGTTAGCATTGGCCTGTTGCAGTTGTTGTTGTAAAACTTGTATCAGGTCTTCCTTTTCCTTTAGAAGTTGATGTACCTCAGACGCTTTATCAATAGTTGCAGAGGCATAAGCTCCTACGATCTGAGATAATTTGGTGAGATTTTCAGTTGGATTGGTAGTAGGATCTTGCCATAGGACATCCAATTGCTCTGCATCATGAGAGATCATGTTATCCAATTTCCTTTTCTTCCTTTGTTTTCTCACTACTGCTTTGTGTTGTGGACTGTAAAATACATCAAGAGGAGGAATCTCCTCTATCTTGAGTATAAGTTCAGAGGACAATAACAGGAGTGTGTTCCATATCTGAGATATTGCCAATTGTTCCTGTGACCATACCTTCTATTGCCTGTACATTACTTACAAGTGTTTTTGTGTTTTGTCCTTCAAGATTGATTAAATCATTGAAGGTCTCCCATTCCTTGTCTAGTTCATTTCTATTTGATGGTGGCTGAACGATGAGAGGGGGAGGATCTATCTATGGAGAGGTTAACACCTGTTGCTGTGGAAGTTCCTTTGACTGGGTTGTATCCCTTACTGATCCTTCGTTCTTACCGTGGTCACTTTCGGATTTCTCATAATGTTATGATGTTTCTTTCCCGGACTTGGATTTAGATCTATCTGTACCAGAACTTTCACTGAGACTAATACTTGGAGTTGGTTCCCTCACGGGCTCTAAGCGTATTTTTTCTTAAGGAATATTGGCTAACCTTCTTTCCCTGTATATCTTGAACTGCTGAAACTCTGCTGGGGAGAATCGCGTTTGAGCCAAATGTAGAATTTCTTCAAGTGTGCTTCTCTGTTGGAACATATCATCAAAACGATCCTCTTCTTTAGAAAACACATTTATTTTGACTGCGACAGTGAAATTCTTAGTAATATCATACAAGTCGAACGATCTTCTTGGAAACTTGAATAATTGTAGACATGTTATGTTGTTTACTTCCTTGAATGCATGGCCTACATCAAATAGTGAAAAGGCCCCATAGGCTACAGGAAATTGTGGCCAAATAGCTTTCTTTTTGTCCTTCAAATCTTTAGTCAAACCTCCTTCCACGCAGGTTTGATAGGCAATTTCTCGTGCCATGAGTTTGTCAGGAACATACAAGGGTAAGACGCGAGGGGAAGTGGCACTTTCGAATACCCTGACATATGTAAATAGTTCTTCTCCAAACCATCTTATGATGGGGAGTATATCTACTTCTGCTTGAGGAGAACATCTTGGGGCTTGTTTATCATACAACATTTTGTACAGGGGCAACATGATTCCATGACAAATTTTGTAGAAAAATGGAGGGAACTTAGAATCCCACAATTCTTTGTGATAAACATGAATGGGTAAGGGGTCTTGAGTTGTCCATTATCATCCCATTACAGGAAACTTGGAAACATAACAAATTGCATCCATTACATATGCCGATAAGTAGAATGGGGGATAAACTCTCTGGGAAACAATTCTTTTAGACCAGTAGTTTACAATGGAAGTGGCTAATTTATCGGACAATATTCTAGACCACCATAATAGTAGAATTAATGACGACATCCAACAATGGTAGCCATTCAGATGAGAATTTGTTAATGTCTGGTTTCCCGAGAAGTCTACAAAGCATAGCAGCAGTAAAGCAATATGGGGAAGTGAGAGAACCAATACTATACATACCATGTTTATCCTTTTTCAGTGGTTCGTCTCTCCTTGACCAATCTTTGGTGCATTCCGCCAGGTCTTCATTCTCTTTAACAAACTTATCTATGAATTGTTTGTTATAAGTCGCCCGTGGCTCTGGTAAATGATACATGAGTTTCAAGTCTTGTGAAGTGAATGAGCCGATAAGTCCTTGACCCTGAGTTTTGAATTGTCTGTTTCTAATGTCAGCACTCTCCAGTATCCATTTAACCATGTCCGTGTAGGGGAGAATTCTGGGCCTTGCTGCTATCCAGTGCAAAAACGAACAAGCTAAATCTGCAACTGATGCTTCGGAAGATCCCTGTGAACCTGCAGAAGCTGTAACCTCCATCACCTTGGGATTTTCTTCTTCAAGTAAATTATACATGCCTTCCCAAGTCATGATACCAGCATCTCTGTTACACACGGTGTCTTTATACAAGGGTGTCATTTCTTTGTCTTCAGAGCTCGGAGCTTTGCCTTTCTTCCCCATGATATCCTGTATATTGCCTTGTATAGTTCTTTGTTCTTCGTTCTCGCAGTTTACAAGTGAGGTGAGAGTAATGATAAGGAAAGGTGATGGGAAAGCTTTTAAATTCCGAAGACATAAAAATTATACCACCTTACGTGAACTGGCTTTTTGATAAGGGCAAAACCATATTTCATTAACAATTGGCAACTAACTCATTAATTAGCATTAAAGCGCATAACAAGGTCTCGGTTCATGGAAAAAGTTTTCTCGAATAATGAGCCCCAAAGATTCGCGATGAAGTGATTTTGGGATTTGCTTCACAATATCGCAGATCACTGTATCACGTTTTCATGATACCATTCCGCCAATTGTCGCAATGTCGCCCTGTCGCTTTATCGCAATATTGCAATATCGGTAGGTGACAATTTTGTTAAAGTGATTTCTGCGAGATGCAATTTTGCGATATGCGTCATCGCATATCGGTGATTTGGGATTTTTTAGCGTAGGCGATCTTTGATGCATGCGATGCGATATATAATTTTTTAATATGTAGTCTCGCATCGTGATCTCACAATCTCAGAATTCGGCTTGTAAGGGAATATCTTATTGTTCCTTTTGCGATGCAATATTTCTTAAGGAATGATTTTAACTTACTTTATCATGAAACTTAAGCTTTTTTAGATTTTTCGGGGGTATTTTCCTAAGTTTATGATGGTAAGTTTTATTAAAAAGGAAATACAAGCACTAATTCATTTTTTTAAAATTTTGACTAAGGGCCCCCACTTATCTAGTGTTATTACTAATACTAAATAAGAAGGGGGGGTTGTTGCTGGCCACAACAATTGGCGATTCACTTGGAAGAACCAGTTATCTCTGCTCTTCTTTTTTGAACTTTCTAAACTTCCAAAACAGAAAATTTTCTAGAAAATTAAACATTATTATAGAAAGACAAAGTACATTATGTTTTTTCCTATCAATGATATTTTGTTTCTTCTATTTTCAACTTTGATTATTTACTCCCTCAAGCTAGTTCTTGTATTTACATCAGTCACTGTTTGGTCTGTAAAGATAAAAATAAAGTTTTCTCTGTAAATCAGTTTTAAATATGCTCATTTGTCGTAGGTAGAGCCTTTGCTGCCAGCAGGCGTTCATAGCCTCGACAGGGTTACCTGTTACCCAACAATGATCCTGTATCCTACTTAGAGAAATATACAATTTTCAAAGAGAAATCCATATCCACACTTCTTACTTTCATTTTCTTTTTTACCCCTAAAGAACAATGTCTTGTTTTGATAGCCAATTTATGACACAATCATTCACTTGATTTATAGATTTGTTGAACAAGCTGGCTCGTGATGAGACCCCTTGTCTTTTGATTGCAACAATCTTGAGTCATTTCCCCGTTGTGGTATGCAGTATTGGCAAAGTCAACAAGCTATAAAATCTATGATCATGATAAGCCAGCTCGTGATGAGACCTCTTACTCTTTAAGTTAAAGTGTATCATGGGATCATTCTTTGAGCGTTGTAGTTTCCTAGGTGGGGAGGAAGTCATCATTTCCTTAAGATAGCTCTGGACGACAATGGTAGAGTTTTTGGAAAGAGCTTTTCTACAGAGAATCTTCATTTTTTTATTGATACCTTTCATTAGACTGATATAAAACAATTTTTTACTAAAGGTCGTTTTTCAACAAAATTTACCAAGTTGAAACTAGTATCATTTATAGGTCTAGACTTTTTAACTGTATATTTAAATAATAATGATCAATTTTCTAAAAGAATTCTATTTATACAAGTGAAAAAACAAAATCTGAAAGAGGATTTTTGTCTTTTTCGTGAATTCCAAATGTAACCATTTACAACTGGTTTTATTATGGAAATAAAAACTAATCTACAAACTAGAAGAGAGATCTTCTATGGAAAATATTTCTTGAGAATCCGTTTGTTAACAGGTAAAGAATCTCTTTTTCCTGTTAAATCCTGCAACATAAAAGTGGACAGACCTATTAATTCTATGATTTGAAAAGGGCCAAGCCACATTCGTTGAAATTTTGTATGTTTCCCTTTTTCCTCATGAGCCTTGTCCCATTTTAAAACTAGATCTCCCATCTGAAAGTCTTTTCTGGTCATCATGTTTGAATCAAAAGAGGTTTTTACTAATGCTTGATGATGAGCGTGAGTTCTTTTGGCCTATTCTCGTTGTTCTTCTAACTTAATTATTTCCATTTGCCTTAGCTGTAAGGCAGAAGTTGGTGCTTCATCAATATATTGAATTAAGGCTAAAGAGGGAAGTGCTAAATGAGTTGGAAGAACCACTTCTTTCCCATAAACTAAATTAAAGGGAGAAGTTCCGATAGAGGCTTTCTGCGTTATTTGACCTGCCCATAAAGCATATATTAAAGACTTGTGCCAATTTTTATGATTTTGGTCAATGGTTCGCTTAATAATTCTGATTAGGTTTTTATTTGTGGATTCAGCTAATGCATTCCCCTGTGGATAGTAATTGGCAGAGTATTTAAGTTTGAAACCCCTTTTGAGTGCAAATTCAGTCATTGCGTTACCAGAAAAATATGATGCATTGTGAAACATTAAAGTTGAAGGCAATCCAAACCTGGTGATTATGAATTGGTCTATGAACTCGATGATATGTTCAGCATTAGCCGTCTTGAGTGGCACTGCTTCTACCTATTTAGTAAAGTAATCTGTTGTTGTAAGGATATATCTATGTTGTTTAGAAGAGTGAGGAACGATCTCACCTATTCTGTCCAATCCCCACTGATCAAAAGGTTGCTCAATGTTGACTGGTTGTAACGGCAAGGATGGTTTCTTTTGTTTCCCAGCAGCGGTTTGACAGACTTGACATTTCCTCACGTAGTTATGCGAGTCTTTGAATAATGAGGGCCAGTAATAGCCTGCGCGTAAGATTTTATGTGCAGTAGCGTCTCCAGCATAGTGTCCGCTTGTTGGCCCATCATGGAGTTCTTGCAAGACTTTTTCAGCTTCAGATTTCTCAAGACATCTAAGGAGAACAGAATCATAATTTATTCTAAAAAGAACATCGTTCACAAGCTGATATTGTTTGGCTTTCAGTCTTAGAGCTCTTTTCTTGGTATGATCGAGGTTTGAAGGAGCATAACCATTCTTTAAGTAATAAATGATATCAACGTATAATGACTCAACATCGTTTAGGCTTACCTCATACATTTGAATCTCTGTAGGTGGAATTTCAGACATAAGCGATGCTCCGGCCAGCATTTTGCAAAAGCCTTGACCTTTTACAATACTTGCTGGTTTGATTTCTACATCATATTCCTGTAAGGCAGTAACCCAATTGGCTCTTTTCTCACCCATATCTTTTTGTACTAAAAGATTTCTTACCACTAGAAATGGTACTATGATTTTCGTATGGGTTTTGTGTAGAAAGGGTCTGAAATATTTAATTGCTTTGAAAACAGCGTAAGCTTGTTTCTCCACATCTGAATAATTTAACTCAGCCCCCTGTAAATTTGAACTAAAGAAAGAAATCGGGGATTCTGCCTTATCTTGATTTGCTTGAGTGAGTATCGCAGCATATGATTTATCAGAGGCAAATGTGTATAAAATAAAAGGATCGGAAAAATTTGGAGTTGCTAAAGATGGAGCGTTCACAATTGCTTGTTTGATCAAATTGAATGCCTCATATTCGTCTTGGCCCCATTTAAATTTTGATTTCTTTTTAATCATTTCTTGTAAAGGAGACACGATTCTTGAAAAATCTTGAACAAATCTCTTTACAAAGTTAATCTGGCCAAGGAAAGATTGCATGGCTTTCTTGTTGTGAGGTAGGGGTATTTCAGAAATCTCCTTGATTCTGTGAGGATCAATGTTAATTCCAAATTTTGACACTATGAATCTGAGAAGTTTTCCTTCACTTAACGCGAAAAAAGATTTTTTGGGTTAAGTGAAATTCTATACCTTTGACAACGTTGGAAGATTTGTTTTAAATATTTAAGATGATTGCTTCGTTTCTTGGAATATACAGTTATATCATCCAAATAGATTACACTGATTTGTTAACTAAACCTTTGAACTCGATGTCCATGACTCTTTGAAATGTGGCACCAGCATTGATCAAACCAAATGGCATATTTTGATATGTGTATGTACCCCATTTAGTTTTGAATGTGGTTTTCAATTGATCATTGAGGTGTACCAACACCTGATTGTACCCTGAGCATCCATCCAAGAATGACATTAATTCTGATCTTGCGACTGCCTGTAGTATTTGTTCCATGGGAGGCAAAGGAAAATTATCCTTTTGGCAGGCTTTATTAAGATTTCGAAAGTCAATACAGATTCTGATGTCTCCGTTCTTTTTTCTAACGGGAACCATATTGGAAACCCATTTGGAATGCCGAATGGGAAAAATTATTTTGGCTTTCAACAACTTATTGAGTTCAGATTTGATATGGTTTTCTAGGTTGGGATGGATCTTTCTCAACTTCTGTTGGACAGGTTTCTCATCGTCTATCATTGGAATAGTATGTTGGATGATGGAGGTGTCATATGTTTTGAGTTCA
>APFE031695032.1:0-12953 GCA_000404065.3 Pinus taeda | reverse complement strand
TTTTTCTCTTTTAGCAAACTTTTTCACAAGAGAGTCAAAGGCTATATCTTTGAGATTTCCATTTGCTTGCAAAGACTCAAGATAATTGGAGTATGTAGGATAAAGTGCCTTGAAAAAAGCAATAAGAGAGATATCCAGCTCAACCTTAGTGGATTTGATATCATGCATTAGAGACTTTATTTCAGATGCAAGAGCAAGAGGATCATTATTTTGCAGTTCAAGAGTGAAGAGTTTAATCATGAGTTGGACGACTTCAAGTGTAGAATGTGAGTCATAGAGTTCTTTCAGCTTTTTTAAAGCTTCAAAAGCAGTTGAATATGATGAAATATGGCGACTCACCTCTTTATTTACAGATGCTGCGATTAATGCATAAGCTTTGCTGTTCTTGTTTTCCCAAATGGCGAGCTCTTTGTCTGAGGTAGGCTTTTCTGGGTCACTGTCTCCTTCTACGACACACACTCCTTTCCACAACTCATTGAAGATGAGAGTGTGTTGTATCATCCGGGACCAATCAGGATAGTTCTCCTTGCCAGTGAGAACTATTCCTACGATAAAGATGATTGAATGCATTCCGTAAAAGAAACTTCTGCTGATAGAGAAACAATATATATGTTATACCTTCCACTTCTCAAGCATATAACATATTGCCATAAAAATTAATAAAATTTCATTCCATGCTCACCCCACCAATGAAACAACAACATTTGAAAATGTATTTGACACCATTCACCATACAATAATTTCACACCTCTGTATATTGACCAGTGCAATATCCAAACTATAACGTAAATAAGAATTATTTCATCTTAGTACCTTTCTTTAGATGTACGCCGGAGGCCAATTGTAAACATTGATATCACATCTGCTGCACTAAAAGCCCACTGACCCAACCATACAGCAGTATTATTCTTTAACAATTCCGTAATAAATGTCTATCTAATTCTCAACAGAACCAGAACCAGAACATCTCGAATATAAATACAAAGGTGGTTGCGTTTTTTTTTATAAAAATATTGGCATTGTCCGAAACCCCGATCCTCTCCTCAAGATGGAATTGGCTGCAACTATACTCACCATTACAGTTTTTCTTTTTACTATTTTTGTTGGGTTAACCTTGCTTTGGAAGCCTTCGCCACGTTTGAAAACTAAGCGCATCCCCACCGTCTTCTGGAACGCACCCCACGGACCAAAGCATCAGCTATCAACACACGCCACCACCCTTTTCTTGAACACTCGCGACAATACGCATGTCAACCTGAGTACCAACACTGGATGCTTCTCGAACTTCTATTCGGAGAACGCAGGAGTTATCTCACACTCCAGCAGCACATCTCCACGTTTCTCAGGGATTATCACATGTCCAGGCGTTCAAACCAGGCAGTGTGCAGTCTCAGGGGTTCATACCATGTCAGTCAGAAAGCGCAGAGATACCATGTCAGAGGAATATCAGACAGAGAGTGTAGGGATGGCAGACATAAGCAGGTAAGGTACTCAGTTATTGAATTATATGGGGAGCAGTGGAGCAGACCAGGAGTTACACGGACACAAAGGCTAAAAAGAGGAGCTGGCTCTGATACCATGTCAGACCAGGAGTAACTCTAGTTTGGCAGAAAACTGATACGATTTATTTCATTTGGTAGCTATTGCTATATACAAAGAATGTGATTGCTCAGTTCATCTTCTTGATTACTGTTCACATTCCAAATTCACCCAATCGCAGAGGATTAGGTGTCAACAAATACACTGGCGTACTGATCTTTGATCCATTTGTGTGAGCAGTTACTTGAAATGTTTGACCTGTGTGGAAATACCCTGTTTGTCAAACATGGGTGACAATAGTTCTGTTGGGAAATGGCCAATCATTCAAATCTGGAATCTAAATGTTTGTATGCAATTCAGTTGGACAGAATCCTCTACATAATATTGCGGTGAGAGAATAGTTGCTTTATGTTTTCTTTTCTATTTACCTGCTACTGTTGCAGAACTTTTTCGAAGAGGATATCCATTTCTCGTTCAGAAAATTTCCTCTAAGAAAGAGAATATGATCTAACTGTCTATTTTCTTGGTTTATAATTTTGATTTAGCAACGATTGAAGTATGTTATGTTGGCTCCTTTAGGTTATCTCTATCTCACTTTAGAAAGATCCCTTCCTCTTGCCAGGCTTTCTATATTCTCTGTAGGACATAAAAGGTTTCGACTTTGAAATTGTTCGCTGCTTGTATTAATATTCTTCATGTCTCATAGTATGATAGTATCCCAGAGTCCCCCAGGTCCATCCACTTTCTGTATCATATCTTACAAACAAATACGTAGGTTTGTTAGCTTCAATGTGTCTCAAAGTCCATTTTTATTGCAAGTAGCTTTCCTTTGGTGGAAGGGTCAAATATTTTAAGGGTCACGCATTTTCTAAACCTCCCTGATTCTTGGATCGAATATATAAGTTCAACGCCAACAGAGACATTTGTCTGTTTCTATCCCTCTTAGCTTTTCAGCAAATTCGTTATCATCTGAACCTGTTTACATAGCTTACTTGGGAGGGGAAGCTACATGCAGATTAATACAAATGTACGTATTGTTTTAACCAGTAAAATCAAATTTTAAATTGTGTTATGGAAAAAGGCAGGGCACATAGATGTTATGGATGGTAAGTTGGAGAATTTATGTGGACGTAAATACTATTGTTTTTCTTTGATTAAAAATGAAGATCAAAATATACGCTGTCATTTTTGTTGCTGCAAAATATATGCTTTCTTTCTTGGTTGTTTTCAAGTGTTTTATATAATCTGGAAATTTTTTCTTCTGGATGCAGCCAAAACGATGGTCCTTCAATTCAAAGACACTATTGAAAAGCAGTGAACAGTCTTCAAGGTAGTTTATAATCTAAATGTTTAGGCTTTTGTTCCTTCTGATTTTGACTGAAACATGATAACTTTTTTATAGTGGGAGTTCTGATTGGAGGTTTGTTAGGATTTTCCAACTATTTGGAGAATTATGCATGGTTTTATATGAAATGACTTGTCAGATAAAAAATGTTGAGATTGGGAAACATGTACCTTGTGAATAAATATAACTTCAAATTTACTAATTTCAGAGTAGATATTCTGCCAGATAAAATTTTTCTGGCTTTAGAGAGCATGATTCTTTGGCTGCAGTAACCTTAAAGCATGGTCCTTTTTGGGTTGTAGGCTGCCTCCAATGATTGAAGATATTCTAGGAGTCGAAAGGACAATTGAACTGGATGAAACCATCAAACCCCCAGAGAGGTCATTCTGGGCCAAATATGTAAGTGACTTGCCCTATATTGCTATATCAATTCTATTTTCATTCTAAACATAATGAATGTCTAAATAAAACTGTCAAGTTCATATTTGTGTAGCTGCAGTATATGGATGGAGATATTTAGATCTGCTTGTAAGGTTAACACTTCAAAATGTTTCTTGCAGTGGATGTACCTTGTTCTATTGGGTTTGATTGTTATGAATGCCGTAACCAAGGCAATGAATATGCCAGGGGAGCAGGCTGCTGGACAAGCACCACAGCGGATATCGAATTCAGGAGCTCGTAGGAGGTGATTGAATGGTTGGAAGCTTAATCCATGAGAGAACTCCTACTAATTCAGGATTCTGTTCAAGCTTAAGATTGCTTTTAGTCGAAAGTATTAAGAGCATGTACTTTTTTTCACGCTGAAGCCAAATCTAAAGTGACAAAATGACCGAGGGTTGAAATAACTAATTCCATTACCGTCGTCTTGTATTTTTTACATTTCCAGAACTAGCTTGCATTCATATCAAGGTGCCCATCCACTAGAATCACAAAACATAGTACTGAATTTGAACCATGTTCTAGCAATGTATCATACCATTCTTTAGAGCACTGTTAGGACAATAATCGTTTGACTTGATCATTTTTCAGTACAAGGCACGATCCATGTAAGTGCCCCATGTAGTGCCAACTTACGAGATCACTAACTTTAAAACTATCATGCAATTGGCCAATAGAAGCGACACTTGCTTTGCCAGAATTTTTTCCACTGTAACTTCATTTAATTTGCTTGTTAATCTATCTTTGTGGTAATGACCCTAACCAAAGCCACGCATAAATCTTAAGAATCGCAGGACATTAAAAACAAGATTACTCTCAATTAACTTGTGGCCTATCTTTAATCACTTTTCCCATCTTAGTTTTTAACCTTTTAGTGTCTCCGAAAACTAGGTGGCAACTCCAATTGCCTTCCGAGTGTTCAAGCCTGGCCCTTTTTTATTGGCGGGTTGTGTGGTACTTGTGCTAATTTCGAGAGTTACCGGAGCTGAGGTTATATGGTGGTAAAATGTCAACGCGGAGAGCGGTACACATGGAACGGAGATTGCAATACGATAAATGCAACCTCCCCATGTTAAAACAGAGAAAAATATGTAGTTAGTTGAATATTGTCACCAGGAAAGCGAAGATTGTTGGTGGTTGCAGTTTTCCTTTGTGAGGGTTCGTGCAAATGCTTTAGTGGCGTAGCATAAGATAGGATGGAGCGTCTTCATTGATACACAAAACATATAAACACTAGTAATATTTATGATCCATATTATAAAATATAAGTAACTTGCCCGAGCAGCAGCTAGAGCTGTATGCACTATATTTGCAGAAGTTTACCGCGTGAGGATAATGAGTTTTGAATGTGATATTGGATAATTATGAATATTTCCTTGGTTAGAAGTTAGCTGAGTAAGTCATTGTGCGAAGTTGATTGGATGAGGAAAATGAATTTTGAATGGGATAGTGGATGTTAATGAATATTGTTTTGGTGAGAAGTGAGTCGAGGAAGTCATTCTGCTGAGGTTGATTTTTTCACAAATATTTGAAGAATAAATTTATAGAACAAAGATTTGGATATTATATAATTTTGCTTTTGTGATGTTTCTTTTTTAAGAAAATCATTACTATCAAAAGGGCTGGAAATGATGTCTCATGATAGTTAATGTCTCGTCATAGCTTTACCATGGTTGGATGAGAAAATCAAGAGAGCAGAATTCCAACTCCCAACTGTTCTTAACATGTTTGCCTCATCGAATCAAATCCTTAGCTGAATAGAGAATGTAAAGTATAAATTTGAGGTGGCTAGAAGCTAGGGAAATGGGCATATAATGTAGAAAGATCCAAAATAGCAAGTGTGTAATAATTGAATAATAAAAAATGGATAAGTAAATACGCTAATATGAGAGGAAATCAAAATAATGAAACAAGATGGAATATTAACGAAATCGTTACCTAGAGATGTTTGAGTATTTTCATAAAGACCGACAATTTCTTAAAAAATATGATTGATAGAATTCAATACCAATCATTGAAAGAGTACCAATCATTGAAAGAGACTTAGAGTAGGATGGCCTTTTTTTCCTAAAAGAATTGTATGGAAAGCATACTTTTTAGATTGTGCCGAATGTTTGACAAATTACATAATTTTAAATAACTCTTAGTACTAGTTTTTGTCATAAAAAATGAAAATCACGTGAATCTCTAATACAATAAACGAATTGTTGTTGAGTTTTTTTACATTCTCCAAATGCAACTTATCAAATGTATTCCTGACACGAATGTGATCTTAAAACAAAATTATGTTTCTGAGTGTATACATATAGTCCAAGATGAAGCGCATCTAGTTAATTTCACAATAAGTAATTTATTTGAACCCTATCACCGAAAAATACATCACTTCTATTCCAACTAACAGATTCCAACTAACAGATTCTTATTTAATGTCTTTGGGTTTGTGTCATGAATATATGGGTTTATGTCATGAATTTATGGATAAAGGAAAAAGAAGGAGAAATAGAAAAAGCACCTTTTTATTTTTGGATGGATGAGATCTCATGGAAGAGAGTGAGCAACCAGAAGCAAGGTTGGTAAAAATAATGAAAATTCATGAAAAAGAAAAATAAATTAATTTGAAGGTAAAATTTGCATGCATTTAATAATTCATTTTATTATTTTAAATAAAAAATTTAATAACAAGTATTTAAAAAATATTAAATGGTTATATAAAAAATTAATAATATATTTCTTAGAGAATTTTTTCGGATTGAGATCTCATAGGATTTTTGGGGCCTATCTCAATCAGAAAAGTTCTCTCTCTAAACATTATGGATCACATAAGTCTTCAAAAATATATTTCTTTTTAAACTTAATAAATTATAGCTAAATAAATTAAAAAAAAAAATTATGACTTAAATTAATGGAAAAGTATCTACTTATTTTAATTTCTTTTAAAAACATTATTACAAAAATAATATTATAAAAATAACTTTTATCAATATATAAAGAATACAAACAATGTTATCTATTGAATTTTGGTTGTCATTGATGTCAACCCAAGCAACACTAGAATATTCCCCGCCTTTGTTGACTAAAATGACATGGCAATTCATGGTTTTTTGAAACAAGACCACCTTTATTGGATTCTCTTCGTCTTGCTAATTCCGACGGTATATGATACGTCACGAGAGCTACAAAGTGTAAGAGATGAAGCCCCCATCTTGCTAATTCCGCCGATATATGATATGCTAATTTCGACAGTATATTATATGCCACGAGAGCTACAAAGTGTAAGAGATGAAGCCTCCATATTGAAGGCCAAAACCCGAAATAAGGTGACATGACAACTTATTATTGATTCGTGGGCTCAAAAGAAATTTATTAAATTAATGTTTGCTCCAAACTATGAGATTTGAAATTTGAATTCCATTTTCCATCCTTCATTAAAGTCAACCTAAGGTTAAGAATCATTTTGGCTCCAAAAGAATTTGAATTTTAAAATTCAAAATAGCCTTCTAAGTCAAGTTGGCCTCATTTAGTTTTTTGGTCGCAAATGAAAAAAATAATTTTAATTTTAATTTTATTTTCCCTTCGAAAATTGCTAGTCAACTCCCTCAATAATGTCTTCTAAAAAACTTTAAGGGCTATTATTTTCCTCATCAAACACAGATCTAAAGTTTAGAAATCCTTGCGGCCAGGAGTAGTCAAAGCATATCTTAAGGAGTGGTCGAAGTTCTGAGTTTGGTTTGGGCTTAATGTTTATCTGTCTACCATGGGTATACGTTGGGTTGCTTCTCTGTTGCGGGTGGAATGGCTCTTTTGATTTTTGGTAAAATTCAGAGTTTTTGTGGTGTAAGTTTGACCTCAGATGTTTAAGCTAAATCCGGCCATGTTCTTGCACCGAACCTAATTGTAGCTCTTAAAGACCGACAATTTCTTAACAAGTATGATTGATAGAATTCAATACCAATCATTGAAAGAGGCTTAGAGTAGGATGGCCTTTTTTTCCTAAAAGAATTGCATGGAAAACATAATTTTTAGATTGTGACGAATGTTTGACAAATTACATGATTTTAAATCACTCTTAGTACTAGTTTTTGTCATAAAAAATGGAAATCACGTGAATCTCTAATACAATAAACAAATAAACGAATTGTTGTTGAGTTTTTTTACATTCTCCCAATGCAACTTTTTTTCCAGGTCAGAAAAAGCTATATATAATTTATATAAAAGATTCTCCAAATGCAATTTATCAAATGTATTCCTGACACGAATGTGATGTTAAAACAAAATTATGTGTCAGATTGTAAACATATAGTCCAAGATGAAGCACATCTACTTAATTTCACAATAAGTAATTTATTTGAACCCTATCACCGAAAAATACATCACTTCTTCCAACTAACAGATTCTTATTTAATGTTTTTGGGTTTGTGATTCTTATTTAATGTTTTTGGGTTTGTGTCATGAATATATGGGTTTATGTGATGAATTTATGGATAAAGGAAAAAGAAGGAGAAATAGAAAAATCACCTTTTTATTTTTGGATGGATGGGATCTCATGGAAGAGAGTGAGATCCCTTTCATAAAAAAAGAAAAATAAATTAATTTGAAGGTAAAATTTGCATGCATTTAATAATTATTTTATTATTTTAAATAAAAAATTTAATAAAAAGTATTTAAAAAATATTAAATGGTTATATAAAAAATTAATAATATATTTCTTAGAGAATTTTTTCGGATTGAGATCACATAGGATTTTTGGGGCCTATCTCAATCAGAAAAGTTTTCTTAAACATTATGGATAACATAAGTCTTTAGAAATATATTTCTTTTTAAACTTAAAAAATTATAGCTAAATAAATTTAAAAAAAAATTATGACTTAAATTAATGGAAAAGTATCTACTCATTTAAATTTCTTTTAAAAACATTATCACAAAAATAATATTATAAAAATAACTTTTATCAATATATAAAGAATACAAACAATGTTATCTATTAAATTTTGGTTGTCATTGATGTCAACCAAGCAACACTAGAATATTCCCAGCCTTTGTTGACTAAAATGCATGGCAATTCATGGTTTTTTTAAACAAGACCACCTTTATTGGATTCTCCTCGTCTTGCTAATTTCCACAGTATATGATATGCTAATTTTGACGGTATATGATACGTCACGAGAACTAAAAAGTGTAAGAGATCAAGCCCCCATCTTGCTAATTCCAACCGTATATGATATGCTAATTTCGACGATATATGATACGTCATGAGAGCTACAAAGTGTAAGAGATGAAGCCCCCATCTTGAAGGTCAAAACCCGAATTAAGGTGACATGACAACTTATTATTGATTTGTGGGCTTAAAACAAATTTATTAAATTAATGTTTGCTCCAAACTATGAAATTTGAAATTTGAATTCCATTTTCCATCTTCATTAAAGTCAATCTAAAGTTAAGAATAATTTTAGCTCCAAAAGAATTTTAATTTTAAAATTAAAAGTTGGCCTCATTTAATTTTTTTGTCCCAAATGAAAAAATAATTTTAATTTTAATTTTATTTTCCCTTCGAAAATTGCTAGTCAGCTCCCTCAATAATATCTTCTAAAAAACTTTAAGGGCTATTATTTTCCTCATCAAACACAGATCTAAAGTTTAGAAATCCTTGCGGCCAGGAGTAGTCGAAGCATATCTTAAGGAGTGGTCGAAGTTCTGAGTTTGGTTTGGGCTTAACGTTTATCTGTCTACCATGGGTATACGTTGGGTTCCTTCTCTGTTGCAGGTGGAATGGCTCTTTTGATTTTGGGTAAAATTCAGAGTTTTTGTGGTGTAAGTTTGACCTCAGATGTTTAAAAGCTAAATCCGGCCATGTTCTTGCACCGAACCTAATTGTAGCTTATAAAAATCCCATTGCAAAACTCATAGAAATCCGCATGTCTGAAAGGGATTCGCTGTCTGGCTCTAAAGCAATCCAAGAATAGTATACCTTCAAAGCTTTGTTGTTGGTTAAGGGACATTCCGCCACTCTCGAAGGTCATTTATTCAATCGTCTTGGAATAGAGTGGTAAGAATCCGAGCCTCTGAGGCACTTATGTGATAACAATTCGACACTATTTAGGGCTCAATTCAGTGAAGACCCAAGCTTTGTTTGAAGGGGATATAGGTCGGCTACAAATATGTGATCAATTTGAGTTATAGAGAAACGTTGGCCTAACAATTCGACACTATTTAGGGCTCAATTCGGTGAAGACCCGAGCTTCGTTTGAAGGGTATATAGGTGGGCTACAAATATGTGATCAATCTGAGTTCTAGAGAAATGTTGGCCCATGACTTCTTGATGATCAATTGGTGCCATCCGCACTCTTCTAAAGTGCAATATTTTCCAAAGTTATAACCATGAATTGGGTCGTCTCTTAAATCCCCTTCGAGCCTTGTATACTTTATGGAAGTTGAAAACCAAGTTAAGGCAGAGGTTGTTTGAATGCATTTTTTTAAGCCGCCTTCTGCACAAAAATAGTTTCTTACAATGGTCATTAAGCAGAATTTAAGACGGATCTGGAGGTTCCCTCTATTTTAATTACTGAACTTTAATTGGCTGAATTTTGTCACTGTTTCAAAGCTGATCTGGTGTGAAATTTCAAGCAAGTATTCTCATGCCCTAACCAGTGATTTAAGAGTTAATTCAACACTTATGCTTGGATCAACGTACATGTGGTTTTAATCTAGTTCTTGTAATATCATTGAAAGCACTATTCAAAGGGTTTGTAATATCATTGAAAGCACTATTCAAAGGGTTTGTAATTGATGATTGTTTGCCTTACAAGTTTGATCATTGGTGGAACTTGCCTTACAAGTTTGATCATTGGTGGAATAATTCAGTTTGACCAGAATTGCATTGTCAACATCTTTAGTTAACTTCAGAAGGCATCAGAAGTACATGAACTCTTATTCAGTCTACTAGTCACATCACTTTGCAGAAAATTTTGTAAGTATGGTTTGGGTAGTAGTATGGGTTTTACTGTTGAAGTAGTCTGGTTTGGTATTGTTTTGCAGAAGTTTGATTTTGTAAGTGAGCTATTATCCTTGGTACGGGAGCCAACAGTTGTTTGCATATTCTATTATCATTTTCAAGGTGGTTGGGTGGTGCAAGGCAGGTGATTGACGTAACCTTGAAGTTGTAGGATGAAAACACTTTAGGGTGGTAGGGTGATGTTAGGGAAAGTTGGAGCATCCTTCCAGTTGGAGTTGAAACATATTATGTACTCATAAATGGAGTTGAAACATATTACGTACTCATAAATTATTAAGAAAATGTTTCGTAGATTTTTTACTGGAAGGATTTTTATTTACTGGAAGGATTTCCAACATTATCTAATATAAAGAAAACAAAAAATATTTAATGATTCTTCATTTAAAAATAATATATAATGATTTTAGAGTACATAAATATATTTTAAAACAAAAAGTAACTGACAAAATATAAACATTTTTTAAAAAATGAAATGATTTTATATTTTCTTTATATTCTATATTTCACATGATAATAAAATTAAATAAAAACAAAAAATGTAACACATTCCATTTCATTGTTACTAAGAAAAAAATTGTAAATGCTGCATATATACATATATATATATACCCTTCATTACATTCCTCATAAGTTGCATTTGTTTTAATCAATGTATTTATGTGTGTCGTAAGTTTGATTTGTTTTGATCAACATATTTATGTGTTAAGCTTTACTTGGAATATATTTTAAAATGAGAAACCGTTTGTCCTAGTGAAGCTTTATTATAGAATCCTCTATGATACTTAATGTTAAGGTTTCAAATTAACTTGAAATTTATTTAGTTTTTTTTCCCTTGTTTTTCTACCCATACTTTAGATTGTATTTTAAAATTAGAAACTAGGTTTTTTTAAAGACTTTTCAAAAAGTTTAAATAAAAACATGCATCTACAGAATCTACACAAAGGGTTGTAAGCTATACCATCACTTTCACAATTAAATCTTGATCTTAAAGCCATTTGAATGTATCACATGAGAAAATTCACATAAAATCCAACAATTACAAAAAAAGACTTCACAACTAAAATAAAATCAAACATATAAACTATTAATGAAAAACCAACCATATAAACTAATGAAATGCAAGTGAAATATGATGGTAGGTCTCTGCAGTTTGGCATCAAGATCCACATAATTATTATGTTTAAAGTGGTATCAAGAAATTGTATTATCAAGATTCACATAATTATGTTTAAAGTGGTATCAAGAAATTGTATTCAATGGTAATTACTAAATAAAAAGGGTCACAGATAATCCTAATTCTTAGATTTATGTTGAGATAATCCTAATTCTTAGATTTATGTTGTCTATATATATATATATATTTTCTGGGTCTTCATCAAAACAAAAATCTATGGTGAAAAACCCTAGAAAAGTGATAATTTTTAGATATAACTGTAATTGAATCCAAAATGTTCTGAAAATTCCAACTCAACTTTGGTTGGATCAACTACATTAAAGATATATATCCTTTGTGCAAAAAATACAAGGAATAAATATGAAGCAAAAAGGCATTTAATGTAGAGAAATCTAAACATTTCATAGAAATTTAATGTCTATTTTTTTTAAATATTAATATTGTATAAAAAATTACTGTGTTCAATGGTAATCCAGTATAAGAATTGGTTGAATTGAATACATTATTTTACACCACAAATACGGTTAATGAGATTAGAAAACACTTTATTTATATGAGTTAATGTCTAAAGAGAAATTTTAAAAAATATTAATATTGTAGAAAAAAATTATTGTGTTCAATAGTAATCCAGTATAAGAATTGGTTAAATTGAATAGATTATTTTATACCATAAATACGGTTAATGAAATTAGAAAACACTTTATTTATATGGTGATACTCTTGAAAATAATCCATAAGAATAATTTTTTCCCTTCCTTTATTATTGAATGACCCAAATTCTAAATTTGTATATGACCAACTTATTATATAGAAATTAAACTTCCTTTATTATTGAATGACCCAAATTCTAAATTTGTATATGACCAACTTATTATATAGAAATTAAACTTAATGTATTTGGCAACATGTATAAAACTGTTTTAAACCATAAAACTGTTTTAAACCATTACAATTATGGGGAAATAAAATTTATGATGAGCAACTGGCTTAAAAATAATTGGAAAACCAAAATAAAATTATCAAATATATTAAAATAAAATTAAAAAATTCTATTACTATTTTTAACCCATCTTCAAAACTCAAACTCGGGATGGACAAATTGAAACTATCTATTTTTCTGGGAAAAAAAAATTAAAATAATAAAGAAAACCAAAAAAATGAAAGTAATGTGATCCATCCTTTCTCGAACTCAGAGAATCTAAACCATACGAAAGAAAGAAAACATGAAGGCTTAGGTTATTTCTAAGCGGGAAAACGTAAAGAATCTAACCATACGAAACGAAAGAAAACATGAAGGGTTATTTCTAAGCGGGAAAACGTAAAGAATCGATTACGATTTCTCTTTCTCTTTCCAGAATACCTTGAGCTAGGGATTTAAAAAAGTAAAATAATCAAAATTATAAAGTGAAGGATTTCAAGAGTGATCAGAGAGAAAGAAATGAGGTGCA
>APFE031695030.1:0-12921 GCA_000404065.3 Pinus taeda | reverse complement strand
GAAGTTATTGGAAAAATGGTGGGTTGTCAAAACTTGGAGTCCTTAAACTGTAAATTGACTCTTGTACCTCAATTTTATTTTAGTTAGTAATTTAGGAGAATACATTACAACATTTATTCTTTACTAGGTCAAAAAAGCCTTTTGGATCAACTACCACAAGCATATAAATTAAATTCTTGGTAAAATAAAATAGGCATCAATCCATAACAAGGACAGGAGGGTATCAAAGTCCCTCCCACTATACATAAAAATTATGTTTTGAAATTTTTTTCTTAAACAATTATAATCTACATTGGTCAATACTAAATTGTTATTGATTAATGGACAAATAGAATCATATGGTGTTGCTTTGGAAAGGACTAAGTATTTGAGATGTGAAGTGGATAAATTAATTGATTACTAAGGCACAAGGACTTGCATAATTTTTGACTTGCATAATTTTTGCAGTGGTCAGTGTAAATGTTCCATTTTTTAAATCTATAGTTTTGAGGGAAAAAACTAGTCTGTTGAAATCATTTCATTGTTCAAGTAATAAATTAGAACTCTAAAATTGTGTACAAGAACCAAATAATAAATGCAACTACTATGATGAATTTTGTAATGCTGGGTTTTGTAAAGTATTAATATATAATACAATGTATAAAAGTACAAATAATGTGAACTACAAACTACTAAATTAAACTATGCATAACACAAGTTGTTAATATTAACAATTTCAAATATAAATAAATTTCTTGTAATAATAATAAATAAGTGTCGGCTCTCATATTTGGGCTCCTGTGTATTTGTGTATTTATATACAGGTTCGTAGCTCTTTCTCTCATCATCATTCATTCATTTCATCTATCTTTCAGAGTGTCCTGAGGATGGACCCCCGTTGGGGTTCGAAACGTCGACAGACTGAACTGGAAACTGTGGAGAATCCGGAACATGAAGCTACAAAAAACTTCCACAGAGGCTTGAAAACCAACATTACTAATATCATTAAACTATTAAATTTAAATGAAACCAATAACACATTGAAATAGAATTCAACAATTTTATCATTAATCTATTAACTTGTAGTGAAACACACAACACATAAACCAATTTAATCTTGTGTACATCTTTTATATACTCGAATTTGTTAGAGTCCAAGAATTTATAGATTTCCAAGAATTTTTTTAGTCCAAAACATTATAGGTCGTTCAAGAATTTATAGATTGCCAAGAATTTGTTTTAGTCCAAAACGTTACAGGTCGCCAAAAAATTGTTACAATTCAAGAATTTACATCATAGGTTACAAGTTGGGAACTTCACATACCATATTCACTTCAAAGATTCCACTGTGTTCTTAATCAAAATTGAACAAAACCAAATCTACCTTATGAACTTTCATAAGTAGGTAGAAAAACTCCAACCCTCAATCCCACAACAAGCCCACCTTTTCACTATACAAGCCTCCTTTGTGTCTTCTTAATGTCATTCTCAGTTAATTCATTGTAATTTTTTTACCGTGATTGACATTTGTTGATTGTGGTTGACTATGTTTGACTGATTTATACATAATCTTCAAAACCTGACCGCCATGTTGATTATAATTGAATATGGTTTACTTTTGTAGGATATGAGTAACTATGATTGATTTTTGTTTACTTTTCTTGATTATAATTTAATTTTGTTGACTATGGTTGAATTTTGCTGATTACAATTGATTATGGTTTATTATTATACACATAATTCCCAAAACATGTTTATGGTTCTAAATTTATAGAACATGAAGCCCATGTTGATTGAATTTTGTTTGAGGAACAATTTAATACAATCTTTTATATAGTGTTATTATACATATAATTCCCAAAACATGTTTATGGTTCTAAATTTCCAGAACATGAAGCTCATGTTGATTGAATTTTGTTTGAGGAACAATTTAATACAATCTTTTATATAGTGAGACGAGGACTATGACTTCCCCTTTATGACTAAATATTGAACACTTCCATGCCATTTACATTTTATTAACTGATAATTTAATGTAGACAATGAGGAAGCATTGATTAAAAGAATACGCATTGGTTATCTTATAACATGTTTACCTAAATTGTCAATATTCTTAGTAATATATTAAAACATTTCAGAAAAATTTATGCAAATAGTATATTGATTTTGAATATAGTAATTGTCTTATTATACCAAACACTTCAATAAAATTTAACAAATATATATAATATATAATATATATATATATATAATATAATATATATATATATATATATATATATATATATATATATAATATATATATATATATATTAAAAAATAAACCCATAAATTATATTGAATAATTTAAAAAAATAAAATAATAATATATTTGGATTTTTAATTAAAATAAATATTTATTATAATTATGTTTTTAATCTAATTTCATTAATTTAATTTGAGTTTGATTTTTTTTAATCGTATAACATATTTATCTAAATTGTCAATCTCTTTCTTAGTAATGTATTGGAACATTTCAAAAACAACTAATACAATTACCATATTGATTTTCAATAAAGAAGTTGTATTAAATATATTAAATGCTTTAATAATGTTTAATAAATACTTTTTAATGTGTTAATAAAATTAAATTAATATAAAAGAAAAATTATAATCCATTTTAATAATACATTTAATAAATAAATTATATATACAAATAAATATTAATACCTTGGCTATTTACAGAATAATAAAAATTTACTCCACTCACTAACTTATAAATGTTATCCATAGTAAGCTTTAAATATTCATAATAAAATATAACAATTATTTAGTTTCCTTTGGTTGACTAATGTACATATAATTTCCAAAAGAAGATGCCCATGTTCACTATAGTTAATTATGGTTCAAGGATTTCCAAAGCATAATGTTTATGTTGACTCTATTTGACTAAATTTTGTTTGAGGAATAATTTAGTACAATATTTTGTATAGTGAAGCATGAAACTTACCCTTTATGGCTAAACAATATGCACTTCCGTTCTCTTTACTTAGTTAAGAATTTTTTCAAGGAATAAACATTATTTATCTTATAATATGATTAACATAGGCAATGGGGAAGCATTGATTCAAGGAATAAGCATTTTTTATCTTATAACATGGTTTATCTAAATTGTCAATATTAATTTTTTTTTTTAAAGGAACAGATAGCATTTTCATTATACTATCTGGAAACGGGCCAGATCCCCTACAAAAAACAACAGGCTTGATCTATTTGTATCTCTCCTTTCATTACAATGAGTATGGACATTCTTTCTACCCCTATTATTTACATGTGTTCTATTTGTAAAGCTATAGCTATAGATTCTCCAAAAAGTGTCATTATAGATTATACAACGATATAATGGCATATATATAAAATAAAAGTACTTGCAGCTTCTTTCTGTCTCGGCGTCATCACCCGCAGGCTCACCCATAGACGTGTTCAAGTTCTCTGGTTTGTTCTCTTCTTCTCCCTGAATCTTCATAGCAACAACATCAACTTTATCATCATCACCAACCAGAACCTTCACAACATCATCCTCGTTGCAAACAACATTAGTGGCCGAGGGATTTCCAATTCCAAACACCTCCTTTAAGACTCCCACCGTAGTCATCTCCACCTTGATTTCTATATTGTCAACCTTTTGTTGTACGATCAGAACATCCATTCGCAAACCTTCCACTGTGATTTGCATAAACTCCTAGTCTTTACCTAATACAGACAACTGAGCATAGATGACCGCCATATTCTCATTTAATTCTTTGATGATTTCCTTTATCACATGTTTGTAATAGCCCTTAATTAGTCTCTCCATACAATCATTCCCCACGCCATTTCTTAACCCTGAGATCCCAGAACCAAAACCAACCCCATTGACATTCCTTGTTGATGACATTTTTGCAACAATTCACTTCTCCACAGTGAAGAACTTGTGATTTACTGACCGGAGCTAGCTGAGGTGTATATCGATTTGAGCCACCCCGACATTCCTCTCCAGCCTGTCTTTCCTCTCCAGCCTGTCTTTCATAAATGTGGAATAGTGCAGGGTCTTATCAATTGCTATACCTTCCATGTTTCTCCCCATCCAAGACCAAAATCTTCCAGCAATGGTGCTATTTTCCCCCGATGAATCAGTTATATTGTACAAACTAGCAAGGATTTGATGCCTCATCACACATGACCTTTCCTCTGACGACACCACAACTGTGAGTTAAAATACCACCTACCATCCCAATATCCAAGATGTGAAGGTACCTCAGATAGTCGTCCAACATAACTACCACTACACAGCGGCGCCTAGGGAAGTAGGCCTCCTTAACTGATTCCATAAAGTTCTGATGACCTGTACCCCCAACGTACAAATTCAACAGGAAGCCATCGGTTAAGGGATGGGACATAATGATATGTGGTGATTTATGAATAATATACCAAGTCCTAATATAACCCCTGCATTTTCCTGGATGTCTTCCATTTGGTTGTTGGCTCGCAACACATGGAATATATTAACTTTATCAAATCTTTTCAACATATATATTATTCTTACCACGATTGAAGAAGTTTCATCTACTAGATGGGAGCCATTCTCGACAAGCCTAATGCATTTTTGAATGATTAGCTTGGAATCGCCTACTATGTTCAAGGGGTTGACTTCATTGTCCAAATATATTTTTAATCCTTGCCATAATGCTAATGCTTCTGCTTGGTTGTTAGAGGTGACCCCAAGTCCCCAAGCATAATTGACTTTTTTTTTTTTTTCTCTTCGAGGTTGATTATTACCCCTCCCGCTCCAGCCTCTCTATTAATTTGTCAATCTTAATCTTATTAGTAATGTATTGAAACATTTCAATAACAACTAATACAAGTAATATATTGATTTCCAATATAGTACTTAAATACTTAAGTAAATATTTTTTAATATGTTTAAAACAATTGAAAAAATTAAATAATAATAGTATTTTACTTTTTAATTTATATCAAAAATATCTTTTATTTTATTTTATTTAGTTTAATTTTATTTTTAAATTTGTTTATATGCTTATCTAAATTATCAATCTTTTTAGCCATATATTGAAACATTTCAAATATATTATTAAATTTCAATATAATAGTTGTATTAAATATTTTAAATATTCTAATAAAACTTAATAAATAATCTTTAGTAATTTAATAATACTAAACTAATTTAAAAGAAAACTATAATCAATTTTCACTAATAAATTTAAATAAAATATACATTAAAGTTAAATTTAATAGACTATTTAATGATTGATTAAAAATCTACTCCAATCATTAACTCATAAATGTTATTTAAATAATACATTTTAAATGCTCAATAAAAAATAATAACTATCTTTATTATTATAAATGTCTATAACATTTTGAATTGATGTTGAATGAAATCGAAATAATCTCTATAACATTTTGAATTGATGTTGAATGAAATCGAAATAATCTCTATAAGATCAAATAAAATAAACAATTCACTATAAGAGTTCTAATAAAGTGGTTTACCTAAACCAAATAAAGTTTTAATGGAAATCAATTTATAGAATGAATGTGTATATTCTGCAAATTCACATTAAAAATTACCATTCTTTTGAGGCAATCCCATGTTATAAACTCTTTTTTGTAGCATAAATTTTAGATCACTTTCCTTAATCTCCTCCAACATTAACAAATGCAAAGCATTCTAATTTTGCATCTCTTATATCTCAACCCAAAATTCACTTATCATACATCGTCATGTCCTTTCTTTGTAGATAGTTTTAGGACTGGGAATTGTGTCAAAGCATCTAAATGAGGATTTATTTTAAATGGATGATCAATGACTCAAACTATTTACATGCACATTATCCAAAGATTTCAAATATTTCTAAAAGTGTTGATTCCAATATTAACAACATGCAGTTATTTTAAATGCTTGTGATAGGAGAAAGGTGAAAATACTTGGTAACAAAATGTCATGTCCTTTCTTTGTAGATAGTTTTAGGACTGGGAATTGTGTCAAAGCATCTAAATGAGGATTTATTTTAAATGGATGATCAATGACTCAAACTATTTAAATGCACATTATCCAAAGATTTCAAATATTTCTAAAAGTGTTGATTCCAATATTAACAACATGCAGTTATTTTAAATGCTTGTGATAGGAGAAAGGTGAAAATACTTGATAACAAAATATCCTTCCTGAATATTTAATTATCAGGCATAATAGAGGGGTATAGAAATATGTATATAACTAAAAAATATATTGACAGAAGGCAATGATTTTTTTATGCAAAGGTACCAATTTCAATAGACTTTTCAATTATTTATTCTCAATAAAAATAATAATTTTGCACGGGCTATCAAGGAGATCAATACTTGACCTAGCCTTACCTAGTACTTCTATATTACCTCAAATATATGAAGAAAAAAGAAATAACATACTTGACCTAGCCTTACCTAGTACTTCCATATTACCTCAAATATATGAAGAAAAAATGAAATAACTACACAAGAAAATTCACATGAACACAAATGCTGCTAAAAATTAAGAACAAGAGTCTTTGATTATCTTCAAAATTTCCAAAAAAATACAACAATGTCTTTTGTTCTATCAATTATCAACCCTCCTTACTTCAGATTAGGAAGTATGTGTAGAGTCTTGAAAAATATCTAATTTAATTACAACTCTTACACTTAAATCAAAACTTTATCCAGATACATTTGAATAATGTTAATATAAATAACTCAAAATAAAATCTTCAAATTGAATTAATGGAACTTCACAATATTTGAGGATGTGTTTTTAACTGCTAACTTGAAATATGAATTTTTTTTATTATGCTTAAGAATTCCCTACTTCTTATTGCAAAATTCCTTTAAAACCCGCTTAACTAATAAGTTCAATGAACTTATCCCCGTCATCTAGGCATGAAAATTTTATTACCCTTTTGAAAGCCTTATCTACTTCAATATATATTTTTCAAAAGTTGGCTTACTGATAAAGATGTGATGAATTTCATGTGAGATAAATAAAACATCTCTGTGAAGGAAGCCCCTTTTCTCTGTGAAGGAAGCCCCTTTTGTTGAAGTACTGAGAGCTTCTTATGGAATTTCTTAATCTAACCTTCCAAGTTTTCACATTTGTTTTCTAGCTGTAACATCAAGTTTTTCTTGACTATTACTTTTCTTACCGAAAGGATTGCATTTGTCCTATCTTCAGTTCCCGTTCATCTCTAGTTTTTGAATTAAGAACTTTAATAATGTTAGTGTCTTCTCCACGTTTATGACCTAGTTCTTATTTTATTTCTTGAATTGTTGCCTTTGATTTTTACAATAGTTGTTTCTACTCAAAAAATAACTCAATCACATGCACCATGATCCATCCTTCTTTTGAACCAATACTGCTGGAGCAGAGAAATAACTTTGACTAGGTTGAATTATACCAGCCTCTAGCATTTCTACAACCATACTTTCAATTCCACTCTATTGGGCGTAGGGGTATCTGTAAGGCCTAATGTTTGGAGGAACACTTCCTGGAATCAAATGAATAGCATGATCATGATCATGAATAGGTGGGAGGACTTTGGGAGTCTCAAATACCTAGGAATGATTGTCCAATACTTTTTGGAGATATGGAGAAATAGATGATTTCGATGTGGGAACTGCTAGTGAACATAATTGTGAGATTATGCCTCGTTGTTCTTTCTTTAGAAGCTTTGTCATTCTATTAGAACTGAATATCTTTCTTGGTTTCCATGCGATACCCCTTAATTAAACTTCCTTTCCTTTTGAAGAAAATTTCATGAAAAGTTCTTGAAAATTAAAAGCTATTGTACCCAAGGATTGTCATCCATTGGAGCTCCAGTACAACACGTCAACACAATTGGAATGGAAACATGGGCCTATTCAATACATATTATCATTGAAGCTTTGATCTTATGAGGCACTTTCCTAGAGCGAATTTATGGTTCCTCATTGCAACAGATCACTTGACAACTCTGGTGCTGGATATAGGAAGCAATTCAAAATTCCTTGGCTATCTTACAATGAATAAAATTATGGGTACTACCTGAATCAATCATCACTATTACCTTTTTCTTCTTGATATGTCCTTCTATCTTGATAGTTTGAGGAGTGGTAATTCTGGCCAATGCATTACATGATATGGTCAGATTCATTTCTTCTTTCTCTAGGGTTTGTTCCTGGTGTATACCCTCTTCTTTTGGCATTTCTTGTTCCTTTTCTTCCTCCTATTCACAATCTATATAAAATAATTTATTCTCAGCACACTTATGACCTTTAGTGTATTTTCTATAACAACTGTAACAAAGCCCTCTTGCTCTTTTTTATTCCAATTGTTGTGGTGTCAACCTTGTAGGTTGTGGAAGGCTAGGGGAAACAACACTTCCATCTTTATAATTTTGAGTGGTAGGCTTCCTTGTTGCCATAAATTTTCTTTCCATTTTTCTTGTCAACCTGAATGCCTTCTCCAATGAATCAGGTTCCCAAAGGCGAACGTCATGTTGCATGTTATCCCTTAAAGTCCATATGAACACATCAATAATATGCTCCTTTGGAATATCTTTTACCCTTATATTCAATTTTTGGAAGCCCTCAATGTGCTCCATCATTGAACCCTTTTGTTTAAGATTTATCAATTAGCTAAAAAAAGTGTTGTTTCTTGTATCCTCATAATGTGCTTGCCATTTCATCCGTAAAAATTTCCCAAGTGACAATTTGTTTATGAGAGCAAAACCATCGATACCATACAAACTGATTTGGTTCCAAATATAAAGTTGCAATTATACCTTTTGTGTGTTTTGAACATTATGGAGATCGAAATATTGCTCCATCTGTAGTATCCATGTTACAGGATCCTTTCCATCAAACTTCCTCATATCGATCTTTGGAACATGGTGGGTCTTCAATCCAATGTTAGAGTCTATGAAATCATGATAAACATTTATTTTGTTCTCATCATGAGTTTCCCTTACTACACTTTCGCCATTCATAAGCATTTCTTGTAGAAACTTTGTCAAGTTTGTCTTCAAATATTCCATGTTGCCTTCAAGTTTGTCTTCTAAACCATCCATCTTAGCTTCCATGTCTTTCCTTAAGCCATCCATCTTAGCTTCCACGCCATCCATATTAGCTTCCATGTCATTCATCTTAGCTTCTACAACTTTTTTTAAACTATCAATCTTAGCTTCTATTACTTTTTGTGAGAGTGAATTTTGTTGCACTTGGTCTCGTAATTTTGATATATCATGTTGCATTTCTTCCTCTTCTTAATGAGTCATGCTATATATTTCAGGTTGCTTACTAGGTGTTTCCATTTTATTTCTTCAAGGCATCAATTAATGATAATTATGCTTCATTATGCCCTTCTAATTCCTTCAAGCTAAACTTCAAACAAAACTTATGCACAATTTTAAAAAAACTACACAATTTTTTTTCACTTTGTAGGAGCTCGATATTGTATATGATGTATCTCTGAAATTGCGAATCTCCAAGATCTGAAAATGCAAAATTTGGTGTCCCTCTGAGTCCTATTTCCAACACCACCAGTCTTATCGAAATTGGATTGTCCAAGAAAGCGTTACGCCAAATCTCCCAAGATGGCCTGATTATAAAATTTTTCCATAGAGTGAACTTGTACGAAGTTCCAGGTGTCACTGTTGCAACCTTGGGACCTGAAAACGATCCACTGAAAATTAAAATTCATCCTGTTTCTGTAACTTCTAACAAAATTTCAATCTGATACTCAAAGAGAAATTTATGATGATTTTCCCAAGGTCACTTGTTTGGGATGTAATTTGGGAGCCTGCAAAAATGCTAACTTCCTTCGATCATATCTCTGAAAATATAGTAAGACAAGATCTGAAATTTAGATCCAAAGATCATTGAGATTGTGGTTCAAATGGGTGTTTTTGTGAGCTTCTGAAACATCCCAGAAAAATAATTATAACAACAATTCCACAATGACCTATTTTGGAGCAACGAAAGCCTAGAATCCAAACCTTTGATACCAAATGTTATGAAACCAGCTCATACATTCCTATGGAAGGTCATAACTCTGAGATAGCTAAACTAATATCAGCCCAAATTTTCTCCTTGGCTTCTGATAGATTTTGAGCACTGAGTGATTCATCATATATTTTTCAAGCAGTTTCTTTAGCTTGAAATTATTCCGTATTTATGAAAGATATACATTATCACCCTTCATTTTACTTTCTTCCATTTTAAGTAAATATGTCGATCTTTTCAATTTCTACATTTCTTAAGGATAAATCAGTCATAACTTTTGATAAATGAATCTGTTAAATCTTGGCCTGTTGATTATGCTTGTGTTATTGGAATTTTTGTTGTGACATTTTGCTCCTTTTCCTTTAACAAAATCTCCATCTTTACCTCCATTTTTTGTATTTGTAGACTCTGATCTACTACCATATACAACCCAAATTATTTCCCTTCTCAATTTCTTCTACTTCCTGCACTTGGGGGTGCTCTATTGTTGGCAGTTTTAATTTTTCCTTAAGGCCTAGATATCAACATTTCTATTGTTGATAATCTCTTTTGTTGCATCAACATTATTATGATTGAGGACGAATTTAACAATTAAATATTACACATACTTTATCCTTTTATCTTTGGCCAATGAGAACATTCTTTCTAACTTCAACTGTGAGTGCATATTATTTAAAGAAGCCTGCAACTTTGAGGCAGTCATGACAGAGTTTTCTAGAGAAGAAGAAAGAAAAAATATTTCACCAATATGTTTATGTAGATCACTTTGATCTATGGGATGAATTCGTTTTGTATCAAAAGAAAAAACAAATGTTTTATAATCCTGTGAATTCTTTGTGAGTGGGACCTTTGGCTCAAGAAAGGCCAATTGAAACCACCCTTTATCACAATATAATGCGGATAATACCCCATTATGGGTAGTAGACGTTTTCTTCCCGAATTGGGAATAGGTGGTAGATTTGAGAAGTTCATTCCTCTGATTTATTTCTCTAAAATTAGAAATTATATTTTGCTTACTAAAGAAGGAGAAACAAGTACATCAGGGATTCAAGTATATCAGGGATTGTTTCTTCAATTTGTTGTAAAGTAAAAATAGGCTCGGTTGATACCATCTGTAGTAGACACTTATGTCTTTGATTTCAGATGATTCTTCTTCTGTGTCTTTTGTCTTCCTTCTTTTAAAAAATCGGAATTATGTTGCTTTAGAGCCTGAAACACTAGGATAAATACTTTCTATGGTCCTTTTCAACTCTTTCTCTTTTTGGGAAAGTGTTTCTAATTCTATGTGACTAGATATATGTTCCTCCATCTCTGGTAAATTATTTTCTTCCCATACTTACTGATTTTCATATTTTCAAACTCTGGTTTTGAAACCTGATTATAGACTACATACTTTGGCTTGAGTCAGATAGTTGAAAATTTCCCCAAAGAATCAAGTGAAACTCATCTTAAACTTCATCTGCTCTGGTATTTAGTATGAAAGGACCCACCTGAGCTTCTGGTAACTTGTAAGTTGGTAATTCATAACCATATAGTCTAATCTCTAAAAAAATTTGATATAGGTATGAGTCTCCAACCTTTGTTTGTTCACTCAAATTTAAAATTCTTTTAATTTCAGGTGAAATTATTAGCACTGCATCACTACCGAGAAGGAAAAGTAACAGGTACAGGAACTAATTTTCAAAATCACTAAAAGAATAATCTTCTAAACTCTTTCTTACTAATGAGGTCTAGTGAATAACAGGTTGCGGGACAAAATCACTAAAAGAATAATCTTCTAAACTCTTTCTTACAAATGAGGTCTAGTGTATAACAGGTTGTGGTCTCCCGTGTGGATCTAACTTCTGCAATGGCAAAATCACTAAAAGAATAATCTTCTAAACTCTTTCTTACTAATGAGGTCTAGTGTATAACAGGTTGTGGTCTCCCGTGTGGATCTAACTTCTGCAATGGCATTTTGAACCTCTATGCTTGGTGATATAAAAACAAATACACTAATACAAATTGATGCTTGAAAGCCTTTTTCTAAATAAATTTCAAAAAATGTTCATGAATGATATCTGAAATGAATTGAGTGAAATTAAAAAGTATAAGAAGTTTTTTCCCAAAAGAAAAGACAGACAAAAATGTCCAGAATGACCTCATCCACCTATTCATCGCTTTGTAACCCTAAGAGACAACAAACCATAGACAAAGAGAAGAGGATTATTTTGAGAAGAGGATTATTTTGAGGTGATTCAGAACCTTCTGGCAAATATGACTAAAAAATATGGGCTCTCTGCTAGAAATTAAGATTCTAGTAAATTTCCATTAATGCATCAATTGAAAAATTATGAAGAGTTTGAAATATTAACCTGCAAGTTTTGGAAAATGGATTCTCAGGTTAAAGAGAACAAGATTTTACCATTTCTAATTACTGTGGCTATTTGACTTGGTAAATATCGGTTTTAAGACAAGGAAATAAACTCAGGAAAATGGTAAGTCTGAGGGAAATTTCTTTTCTATATGTAGTTGCAGAAATGGAAGTGGATTAACTATATTTTGATATAGATAATTATCTTGCCAATTTTAGTTGTGACTTCTGTTGTTCTCAAATATATATTTGAGAATTTTTTTTGGGTTAAAAGTAAGAATATAAAGTTAGGTTATTAAAGGTTTTTAAGATTTTAAAATTAAAAATTATTAAATGAATATGAAGCATTTACAGTGGTTTAGAGATTATTAGAATAAGTAAAGTATGATAAGTGAGAAGGATTTTGATTCCTAGAATAATAATGGCATAAATATGGTGTTTTACCAGAAATTGGATTTCAAATTTACTGTTTTATAAATGAGATTATTTCAGTTTTGTGGGTTTTCATTTTCTTTTATTAGTAAAATGTATTTAAAATAATAAAAAAACTTTCC
>APFE031695027.1:0-32586 GCA_000404065.3 Pinus taeda | reverse complement strand
AGAAAAAGAAAAATAAATTGTAGGGGACAGAAAAATAGAATAAAGAAAAAAAAGAAAAAAAAGAGAAAAAATATATGAAAATGTCCCCCTAGGTGAGCAAGTCTAAATGCCACAAAGAAAAGCCAAAATTGCATGAAAGCTTACTGCAAGAATTTTTGTAAATAAAGTGTGCAGCTTGTTTAAATCCCACGTCGTCAATAGGAGAATTAGAAATAGTTAGTTTAATCACATTGTTTAAACGTGATTATTCTGAAAATAAATTTAATTAGGTAAGTGAATAAATCAATCACACAATTTAATCATTATTGAGCTTGATTAGTGCAGTTAATCACACCATTTAATCATGGTTAACTAACATAGAAAAAATAATAATAAAACCTTAGAAAAATGAATAAAGGGGCTTGCAAATCAAAATGTGCCTTTAGAATAGATTAATCGTGCTTAAGATAAATTAACTAGCTTTAAAATAATTAATCGTATCATTAAATCGTGATTAACGTTTCTAATAATGTATTTGGCACTAAGGTTGGGTTTGATGATAAAATGACAAGGTAGTTCTACCGACAGGACTATTAACTATGCGTAAATCAACGATCAAGATCTTCCCTGCCCGAATCAACGGCGGGGAAGTGTTTTCAGGCCCCCTCGAGGTCCATTCCACTTTATCTATGGGGGGAGGGGCATCTGAAAGCCCTGCTAGTGTCACCCTGCATCATTTCGTACCCCCCCTCCGAAAATTCATGTTTTGTTCACCTTTTTCTCCCCCACCAGTCCCCATCTGCCACGACATCCTTCTCGATCCCACTCACCATCTGCCACCTCAGCATAGTGTACCCCAATCCCCTAACCTTCCTTTCCATTAAAACTATCCCAAGAATCCATCTCACTCCCAATCATAGACCTCCATCTGGCACTCCCCTACCCACGTCAACAAACCGTTACGCCGATTAATTTATCTCACTTTCTTTGCAACGAATTTGCTTCCTGTAATGGTAAAAGTCAAACGGTAATTCAAAAATTACCTTCTTAAGCATAGTTAAACCAAAAATTCCATTCTTTCACCTTTTTTTCATGACATGTACAAGATTTCATCCTCCACGTTGTCGTAGTAAATAGACAATTTCCAAGCAACAGTGATCCAATCACTATCAGAGACCCTACTCCAGCATTCTGCAACCAGTTTCCTTTTCCAAGTAATATCAGTGTCATCGTCCCCTTGCTTTTATTTTTCAAGATATACAATGCTTCCTAAGATTAGAAACCCTAAGGACAAGGGAAAGAAACTAGAATAAAATCTCACGCTACCCCCTCCTATTGATTTGGATCATCTACCCTTAGTTGATCTGGAGTATAAAAACACTGAAAATAATTGTAAATTCGACTTGATCGAACTTCACAGTTGGTTGAAGCAGAAATTCTTAGATCATAACCATGAATTAAATCTATGGGAGTCTACCCTCCCTCAATACATGTGCCCACATACCCATCACTTCCCTGAACTAGTCTGCTAGTGTCATTTGAGCTATATACCCTCCGAAAGAGCAACTATGAGACGAAATGGTGAAATTATTATCACCATCACAAACGAAGCCATATATCAAATTCTCAAAGTGACAATTCTGAAGTCTTCTAAGCCACTTTCAGTAGACTCTCTCATAGAGATCTACAAGAACTTAACCTTCCCTCAGGGAGCGAAAATATTCGAAATATTTCTTCCTGAAGATGCCCAATTACCCAAAAAAAACCCTTTGTACTCATCGTCTATGTTCCCTGAGGTAAACAAATAGATCATCATTATCATCTCATACCTACTTAGTCATCACTCTGATTAGTGGGTTGATGAGGCCATTGTTGGCTTCCTCTCAATTTTTACCACTAGTGAGAAACTTGTTGTTTTTAGTTACAGTGAATTTATTGTAGAGGCAATGCATGAGAAATTCATGAAGTTTCCTACAGAGGGAGCTTTTAAATATATTGTTGTGTTAGTCTATATGTGCATTTATCATCAAGCAAATAGGTTTCCCTTCACTTTGCAGAAGATGGATGACCAAGGTAGTGCTCAATGAGTCATACAATGGATCTCTCTAGTTAGGAAAAACTCCACAGAATTCACTTTCACGGACTATGTTGATCAATTTTTGTATACAGTTATTTGTCTTCTACATAGTGATTTGGAGCCTAGGATATGAGCAAATATTAAGAAGGTTTTGCTTCTTAGTGACTAGGTGAAGATAGGTGACCAATATTTATACCATAATTACACCGCGATAAGAGTCTATGGGTGTGAATTGCCACCCTATAGGCTACCAAAATTTGTTCCCATGAGATTGTTCTCATTAGAATACATTAGGAAAATGATACATATGGATGACCTGCATTTTGTGGCAGCCAAGAAAAAGGCACAATTTAAAATCAAAGCGTAGGTAGGGCCTTTTGTGTGCAATACCAGAACAACTGGTAAAGAAGAAGATTTGATGTTGAAGAAACTAAACTTTGAACTAAGCTTCACATGGTCTTATGACCCTTTTGGTATGATTCCAAAGTTGAGGGTGGAGCAAAGGACTACTCCCTACACACATACTCCTCTACCAAAGATCAAGAAATACATGAACCGAGACCAGTGGGAGGAAAACATCTTGCAGGAAGCAGAGGAGAAGATTTTATCTACAACCACCTCACAGACACCCACCCTCAGGAGAAACATGATAAAAGGCCCAGAGAAGAAGAGTTTTCTCCAGTAACAGAGATTGAAGCCAATCAATTTTTAATCTACACTAAGAATCCTAAAAGGAATCCACCACCAGTCTTTATACGAGAGGAGGAAGGGTAGAATACCATAGTCATGTCAGGTAAACATACTTAACCAACATTAGAAGACATCTTTGCATATATTAGATAGGAGTATGTTTTTCTAGGCTCTCCATCTTCCTCTATTTCTCAATATCCTTCAAAAACACCACAAACAAAGGACTTGTCTCAAGATACTGTTTAGCCTAATATTTTTTCCAAATACAGGGCAATCAAAAAGAGGAACGAGATGTCGAAAGCCATGACATGCACACAATTCTAGAAGCAGACAACTACATCACATCATAGGCTCATTTCAGCATTTGATACAGTAAAGCTAAAAATGCAGATTGCATTCCTAGAAGCTAAAGTGCCAACCCCAAGGACACCAACAAATTACAAAGAATCTCTATTTAGATTTGATACACAGCAGATCCATCCAATAGATCAAATGGATATGCACAAATAAACTAATGAAATGATGTATTCTGCACTAACAAATGTTGCCATGTCTGCTTCTAGATTGCAAGTATCGTTAAACAGTACACAGTCATGGCTAAATTTGGAAAGGATTCCATCCTTACCCAAGGATACCAGGACCAAGTCACTGAAATACTTGGTGATCAAATGGGATACAATCCCAAATATGTAAAGGCAGTAGAAGAGTTATTGAAAAGAAAAGATGTTGATATAGCAGCATTAAGGAAACAACTAAAGTTACCTACCACAGAAGATCCACAGGAAAAGGAAGTCGAAGAGATGAAAAAGTAGAAAGAAGACATTTTTTGAATAGTGATTGAACAAAACAATTAGATCAGGGTCATGGAAGTAGAACTAGAGAAACTGCTCAAATAAAAGAGTAGGCAGCACAGTTGGCCATAGTTCCACTTACAGCAATCCCACTTTCAACAACCATAACCCCAGGAGCATCTACATCAACTTCAGCACTAGCACAGACATTAGATTCTGCAAGTGAGCTTGTTAAAGCCATGGATGATCTATCCATTCAGGAACAAGAAATTGTTAAGTTAAAAGCTCAGCTCAAGGCACTGTCAAAACCGAAGTTAAAAATTGATCATTTTTATGTGGCAGAGTTGTAGAAAATCCATCAACTACATCTTAAAATTAAGTAGTTGCATAGTGAATCAGTTATGGGTCAAACTCTGGCCCAAGCCAGAGAAAATATATGGATAGAAATCGGTAAAGCTATCACAGAAATATGGCCGTCCATACAAATTATTTTTTGGCAACAAGAATTGATACAGAGGTCCAAGGAGGTAATAAGGCAAATTAAAATAGACTTAGGACAGAAGCCCGGGGATGCAACAACACTTAGTAAATTCCTAAATTCCAACAACAGAGAAGAATTAGAGCAGCTGGGAATTCAAGAGAGGACAAAGACTATTTTAGAAGTGAGGAGGATGCACATCAAGAGGAACCTTATGCTACAACTTGACAATAAGTGTAAGAGTCTAGAAACCAGCATACAGAGATTTCACAAGAAGATGCATGTGCTCAATAGGAAAGTTCTACCAAACTGGTTGGTAGGGAAGATAAACTTATGATCTTGATAGACTACCAGGAGAAAATATCCACTATTGCCCAAGATAAGTCAAAATTTGCAGGTATAAAGGGGCACATAACAAGGAAATCATTCCTGGAGGCCTTAGATTTTGACTTGTTCATTAGTTATGAGCTCAAGAATTTTTTCATCATCAAACCAACTTTCCAGGAGTGCATAGAATTTGATGAGGCCTATAGAAAATTAGTTAAATTTTCTATCCCTACTGAAGAAACATGGGAGAAGCTGTGTGAATTACTTGAGTAATTTTTATCTTCAACAGCAAGGCAAACAATGTAGCAGAGTTGGAGGCTCAGTCATCAACCGTCATCCTCAAAAATAGGGCCAACAATTCCAGCAGTGTAAAGATTCCTAAGTTTTTGTACTATTTTTGTAATGAGTTGTTAAATATTTTTAGGATTCTATCTTGACCTTTACAATCAATTTATTTTGTAAGTTTTTCTGTAAGTACTTCATAATTCGAATTATGAAGGTTTGGGACTTGTTTGCAAAAAAGGACTTGTATTGTAAAGTAGCTCATAGAGCCACCATTGATCAAATTTTTAGTAATACAGTGCAATCATTACAGGATTCTTGTGTCATTTTTATTGGTGAAGTACACCTCTCTTTGTCCATTTCTTCTCTTTTATTCTCATATTTCATTCTAAATCTAAATTATTCTAAGAGGATAACGAACAAAATTTGTTTGCATGTACACTCTATCTCTCTCTTAAGAATAATTTTTATGTTTTCCACTGAAGATTAAAATCAAAATTCTTAACTACTCTGTTTTTAATTGGACTTCTAAATTTCTTCTTCTCTTTCACATAATAAATCTTAAAGGATCCAGTGAATTTTCCTAACCTTCCCTATAAGTTTAGCCTGTATTATCAGTATTTAATCATTCCAAACCTATGACTCCATTTTCCCAATGGCCTTTCTTCCTAGTTTCAACTAAACAACTCAAAAAACCCAAACCTAAACTTAATAGCTATCCCAATACCTTTAGTCAAACAAAGCTAAATTATAAAGAAAGATCCATTTCTGAAAATGGAAGGGCTAGATTCCCAGTTTCCAAAGTGGTTATGTGGTTATCTTTGTGATTTTTTCCACAACCTCAAATATTACAGACTGATAACATCTTGGCGACCATACTAGGGACGAACATATCCTCATTTGAAATTTTATTTCCCTGGTTCAAAAACTTTATTTCAGCAACATCTAAGGTTTATTTTTCATAAATAAATGTTGTGAAGTTGTAAAATTTGTACATATTTGAAATTGTGTGTTTAATACCATATAGATCTAACTCCCAAAATAATTCATATTAGAGCTCATCCAGATCCAAATCCTCCCAATATACTAGATAATCCTGAGAAATTGATAATGAAGAAAGGCTTGACCAAAAGTCAAGGGAGTAACAGTCCTTTGCCTAGAACCAACTCTTTTCTAGGGAGTTTTGTTACCATAGAAAATATTCAATTTGATTTACCCTTTGAACTCAGTTTGTTTAGAACCAAGTCAAAAATATTTGTAGTTGAAATTGTCATTGATGAGTCGGTGTTAAGACCATACATATCTGAACATCAGTCTGTAGACGAACATTTTGACAAAAAATCACTCTAGCAATTTGAAAAATTAGACAACCTAGTGACATACCTAGATCAAGCTATCCACAAAGATTACATTCAACAATCAGTTTAACTTTCATCCCTATCATTCTATGTTTCTTCTCCCATCACACAATGTTTACATCTTGTTTCCACTAGTTCCATCTCCTCAACAATTTCCACTACCCCCCCATCAACATCACAAAATGTAATTCAAACTATCATAATCCCTTCCACATTTGCACCTCTTACAGGTTCATCTGTTGTTCACCCTCATATACCAGTCATGGCAACGCGATATGCTCCCCTAGTTTGACCTGCCCAATTACATAACATGCCTCAAGACTATCAAACTAGGATTCCTTAGTTTGATGGCACTGGGGCCATCACTGCACAACAACATGTATATAAAATGAATGACTACTTTTACATTCAGGAGGTTGATGAAGATGATGTCAAGATGAAGCTTTTTGCTCAAATCCTTAATGTAGAGGTAAGAAAATAGTTTAAATCTTTACCAACTACTACCATTAATGACCTTGTTGCCTTTCATAAGTCTTTCCTCAATAGATGGGAAACTAAAAAGAATCCCCTACAGGTTTTAAATGAATATACAAATCTAAAAATAGAGCCTAATGAAACTATTTAAGAATACTGTGATAGGTTTAATCAAATTTATAATGCCATTCCAGCTGCAATAAATCCCCCACCATGGTTAGCCCTCATTCATTTCCCTAAAGGATTTGATGTTGGCATCGCCTACCAATTAAGAGAAAGAGACCCTACCACACTCGAAGAAATGCAAAGCAACGTCGTCAAAGTACATGCGAATTTATTAGCCCAAAAACCAAGCTCAAAACTGAAAGAAGGGTTACCATCAAGGAGGAACCTTCCTCCTCTTCATCAAACTTAAAAATAGACAACCTAGTCAAAAACATGGCAAGAATGATGGAAAGGATGACAATGGTTGATAGAAACCCTCATAGGGATAGCCAATAAAATTCTCAAAAAAGAAATCAAAATCTCAGAAGAAATCCACCACTAATAAAACAAAGGGAACAGAAGGGCCCTAATGATCAGCGACTTAGACCTCCTTTTCAAGAAAACTATGCCGAAGAAGAAGTGGAACTAGAAGAATATTCAGAGGAAAACAAAATTAATTTGTTTGGGGAGACAGAAATTGATCATATCTTTCTGACTAAAGAAGAGAAAGATAAATTTCTTCCTTCACAAACAGAAACAATTCCATTAGAGTCTGAAGAATACAAACAAGGTTATCAGAATGCCATAATGGAATTGCATAGGAAATATAACCTCAGGAGTAGAAAAATTGTTGATCTTCAAAGAAAATATCTGACACTCCTTCCAAAAAGACTGTAGATAATCAACTAAAGAAAACTCATACAGATATCCCTTATTCTAGTCAAACTAAAGATGTTCCTTCCTCTAGCCAATCCAAAGAAGATACTAAAAAAGAAAACATTAAAAAACAGGACCAGAACATCAAGGAAACAGAGAAGCCACAAACCTCTTTCAGCATAAAAAAAAATGAATTCGCTAAAGTTAAAAATTCAATCCCTCTCACTGAACTAATGAATAAGAATGCATACATGACACAAGTAATGAAAGCCTTAAAAGTATAAGAAGGAACATATATTGTAAACCTCATTGATGACAAGCCTAAACTGATGTTTGTTCCAGAGGTAGAAGGTAAACCCCAAGATGGAAATGTTCCCCCTTTCTACACCAGCCTCAATATCCTTGATAAAATTCTTCACAATGCCATGCTCGACTCTAGTGCCTCGCACAATTTAATGCCTCAAGCCATAATGGAGAAATTAAATCTTGACATCACTAGGCCATATAATGACTTGTATTCATTTGATTCCAACAAGGTAAGATGCCTTGGTCTCATTAAAGAACTATGTGTCACCCTAGCTCAAATCCCTACCAGAAGCATAGTTATGGATATTGTAGTGGCAGACATACCCCCAAAGTATGGAATGCTACTATCTAGATCATGGGGGGAAAGCTCCAAGGCACCCTGCAAATGGATATGATTTATGCTACCATACCTATTTTTGGTCAACCTAGGAGACTTTACAGAGGAATCCTAATGAAATACATGGTTAGTAGTCAAGACAGACCAAACAACCATCCCTTGTATACAGTCCACTCAAATCTATACTCTTTTATTTTTTATAATGATGGAGGTATAGAAGGAAAACTCCCTAACCTAGAAATTGATTTATGTGAGATGCAAGAAAACAAAATAGACATTGTAAAACTGGATGAAGAAAATGAGCCTTTATGGAACATGGATTTTTATGGGGCTATAAGCAAAGAAGGATCAGGAGCATGCGTGTGGGTTTTCAATTCACAAAATAGAAAAGCCAAAGGACATTCATATAAAATGAACTTTCAATGTAGCAATAATATAACCGAGCATGAAGCCTTAATCCTAGGATTGCAGCTTTTGAAAATATTAGGTGCTAAAAGAATTTCAGTTCATGAAGATTCTGAACTCATAATTAACAAATCAAAGGGGAATATTGAGCTAAACATCCAAGGTTAAGGGCTTATAGAAATTTTGTTCTAGATTTCCTTGAACGTTTTGTTGAGTACGAGATATTTGTAGTTCCAAGAGGTTAAAACATCATAGTTGATGGTTTAGCTACTTCAGGTAGTATTTGAAAATTTCCCTACTGCCCAAGTCACCAATACACAGTTGAAGCTAAAAACAAACCAGTCGTTCCGAATAATATCCGGTACTGGAAAGTTTTTGGTAACGATGAATGTATTGAAAAAAATTGCAGTCAAAGAATGAATTCAAGTGTGTCAATATAGACATAGATTGTGATGTAGATAATAATATACATAAGATGATGAATAAAGCAAAATCGAATGAATTAGATAAAGGTCAAGAAGAGTCAGAAATTTTTCAGTTGAAGGATAATGTTTTACCTAGAGGGTTAGTTCCCTTGGAAGAGTTATTTGGCTTTAATGATGTGGCTAAAAAACCTAAAATAGAACCTACTGAGCCAACGTGGAAGAATGTAACATAGAAACCAAAGAAAAGCCTAAAATAGTTAAATTGTCGAAATCTTTTCCTTTTGCTAAAAAGCTAAAGTATATAGAGATTTTCAAAGAATTCATAGATATAATTTCCTGGAGTTATGAGTATCTAAAGTCCTATGAAACCAGCATTATACAATATAAAATTCCTATAAAAGAGGGCCATAAGTATTTTAAACAAAAACTCAGAAGGATCAACCCAATGCTTTTTCCCCTAGTTGACAAAGAATTTAAAAAACTGTATGATGCCAAAATCATTGTACCCTTGCGGTTTTCAAAATGGGTATCAAAGTTAGTTCCTACTAGGAAAAATACTGGGAGATTAGACTATGTATTGATTTTAGAAATATCAATAAAGATTCTTTGAAAGACAACTATCCTTTACCCAAAATGGCCCACATCCTGTAGAAGGTAGTTGGATCAACAAGAATTTCCTTATTAGATGGATTTTCTGGTTATAACCAGGTTCTAGTACATCCAGATGAACAAGAGAAAACAACATTTACCACACCCTGGGGCACTTTCATGTATGTGAAAATGCCTTTCGGTCTAATAAATGTTGGTGCTATATTCCAAAGAAAAATAGAATTTTCCTTTGCAGATAAATTAGGTAGGTTTATAGTCATTTATTTAGATGATATCATTGTCTTCTCAAAGATAAGTGAGGAACATTTGCTCCATTTAAGGAGAGTTTTCGAAAAATGTAGAAAATTTGGTATCTCTCTTAACCCTAAGAAAACGTTATTTGGCCTACAAGAGGGAAAACTACTAGGACATATCATCTCAAAAGATGGCATAAAAATTGACCCTAATAGAGTGGAAGCAATATTAAAAATAGATCCCCCTAGGAACAAGAAAAAAGTCTAATCCTTTATTGGAAAAATAAACTTCCTTCGAAGATTTATACCTAATTTCACTGAAATCTTAAAAGAAATAACTGACATGTTAAAAAAGGATACTGAAATCAAATGGCATAATGATGCAAAGGATCCTGTCACTAAGGTCAATAAAGCTTTAACAACTGCACCCATTTCAACAAGTCTTGATTTTACAAAGGATTTCATGATATTCTCTTTTGCATCTGATCATACAATAGTAGTTATGTAGTTACAGAAGAATGTTGGAGGACATGAACAACCCATTACCTTTTTCAGCAGAGCATTGAGAGATGCATCTCTGAAATAAAATATCATGGAAAAATAGGAATTTGAATTGGTAAAGGCATTTAAAGATTTTAAGATTTATATTCTACATTCACACATTATTGTTTTTGTCCCAAGTGCAATTGTCAAGGACATACTCAATCAAACTAATCCAGATGGCAAAAGTGGAAAATGGATTGCCACCATTCTAGAATATGATATCAAAATCGGACCAGCAAACCTTATCAAGGAACAAGGGTTAGAAAAACTCATGGCAGATTCTAATTGTAATTTTTTACACATCAATTTTCTTGCAGAATTGGATAAATAGGAAGAGCAGGCGACTCCACCGATCTCAGAAGTTTTCAGCACATCACTATGGTATGTAGACATAATTTTTGTCTTACAAAACTTATATGCTCCTCCTAGTTTAACAAAAGCAAAAGCAAGGTTCCTTAAAATGAAATCTTTGAAATTTTGCATTATTGACAAGAATTTATATTCGAAAGATGTTGGAGGGATGTTACTAAAGTGTTTGTTGAAAGATGAATCAAACAGGGTCTTGCAGTAATTTCATTAGGGAGACTGTGGTGGCCATCTATATTGGAAATCTACAGCAAATAAAATCCTTAGATCTAGTTTTTACTGGCCTACCCTATTCTCTGATGTACATAAAAATGTCACCTCCTACCATCAGTGCCAAATATTTGAAGGAAAATAAAGTTGCTACCTTCACCATTAAAACCAATTTTAGTAGAATTCCCAAACAAGCTACATCTGGGCCAAGGCAACCCAAATCTACCCAAGGGAAACTTGAAAATGAGTAGATATAAATGCATGAGAAAAGGATGGTGTAGATCTGAGTGAATGGTAATGCATGCAATCAAAACAAATGCAAGAATCAGTTAAATAGACGAACAATGAAGCTTGTGGGGAGAGTCGCTGCAACGGCAGCCGTTAATGCAAAAACTGGGTTATGCATGTGACGCTTAGGAAAGATAATGACAAAGTTAGAACAACACTTCTACAATGTAAAACAAATCAAAACATCCGTGTTTTTTCAACAAAATGGGTAAAAAAATACTCACACAAGCCAAGGAAACAAAAGCAATAGAAAAAGCTACAAAATACAAGAAAAACAAAACTTACCCGAAAAATTTGTGCCAACTGTGCCGAAGGTTCCTAGATGCCTCAAGAATGCCAGATCTCCAAGATCAAATGTGAAAATGATCTCTGGCGATGTTCATTAAATATAATTAATCAATTTAGGGTTTATGATGTGAAGGCCAAAAATCTAGGAAAAAACAACAAGTCGCGACAATTTCTAAAATTAACTCATTGTGTAACTCCAACTCCTTAAAATATATCCCTATTTTTTACGAATTTTTTGTTCTTTTTTTCTTTTTCAGGAAGGCTTGACATACATGCATGGAGAAATTGTGCAGTCCTAGGGAGGATCGGGGAACTTACTGGCACATGCATCGAACACCAACTGAGTGAATGCTTATGTGCAATTCCTGGGCTGAGTGGCTCCGGATGCCTCTCATGCTCTATAGAATTTCCCAAGTGAAGGAAAGCTTCCATCTGGGTCTACGCATTTCTGGAGCTGAAGCTCACTGTTGGGTTGCATTGTGCATTTCTGGAGCAGAAGCTCCTTATCGAGCTGCACTATGCATTTCCTGGGAGCAACGTTGGTTTCCCTCTATGGCAATATGGTTTCCCTCTATGGCGACGCAAATTGCCAAGGCAGTGCAAGAACCAAATTATAACCAAGTCAAAGAAGGTCATCTTGTGGTTAATCAGCAAAGCAAGTAAGTGAACACAAGTTGTACAAAAAAATATAAACTTGATGAAATCACAAGTACCTAGGTAGTGCAAGACAAGCTATTGAGATTTTAGTAGGGCGGCTCAAAATGAAGCGAAGGAAAAAAATTTGGAGGGTGGTTGTAGCAGCTACAACATTGGTAACACTAGTATAACCCCAGCGCTCTATATGGACCTTGTCTTGTGTAAAGTGAGTCTAACTCCTCTAGAATTATTGTTTGATTATTTGATCGTCATGGTTCCTTCATTAGCTTGAGTTAAAGATATAGTCCCTGCCATTCTCTTGATCGGTCATCACACATACCAATCCAAGTCAATTAAATTATTTAGATTGGGGATTAGGGATATATTGATGCACAAGTAATATATAATGTCAGATTTTAAGTTTCATCTATGGTGTTGATCTACTGCCAACAGGCCTAGACAGTACCTTGGCGGAGTCACTTCAGGAACACAAGCATTGCTCCATTACCAGTGAGCCTGGACAGTACCACGATGGAGTTGCTTGCTTCACCTATCTGCACAGGAAGCCTATCTCTTTGTTCACCTTTATTTTATTTTTTTTATTTTTATTTTTCAAAGAACTTTGCATAAGCACTTATTTATTTTCATGAGGCGGAAGAGGGATCTAGAGTTATTGATAGTAGAAGAAGTTGTCCCTTTAGAGAAGTATGTTATATATACCTTTGACATACTTGTTAAGGTTTTCCACCTCACCTTACTCTACTTGACTAAGTTGACAAGGGTTAACCGAAAATAGAAAATCGATTTGAGTAGGTGGTACTAGTTAAAAGTGCAAGCGTTGTGTTTTCACCATGAATCACACTAAACAGAACGTATTTTCCATCAAGGTATCATTGACTTAAAGAACACAAGATCTTCATAAGGAGACGGAATAGACATATAACCATATGTTCATAGTTTTACAAGTCCTCTTGTATTTCACCCTAATTATCTCAAGAAGCCAAACACAGTTTCTTGTGAAACTAACCCTACGGGTGCATAACAAGCAAACAAACAAACAAGAAAAGGACAGAAGTAAAATGAAATCAAAGTAGTTAAGCAAAGAAAAATACGAAAGAAAAACAAACAAGAAAGAAAACACTACTCCTACTCCTAAGCTAAACAATGCATGGGCCTTCTCAAGTGAAGTGATATTTCCAATGCAGCCACCAACACATTGGTTGGCCCATGTAGGTGAAGGCATGGTTGACAACAAAGATATTTAGGTAAACCAGCAAGCAAGAAAGATAAAACAATGAAAACTAACATGCTTGAAGTTTAAATGCGTCTAGAGAAAACAAAATAGTAATAGCACATGATAGACACTCTACAGAGGTACCATGGTGTTGCATCACACTGTGCACAGATAATAAGCATGCACACTCTTTTGACAAATGAGAAAACATGTAGAAAGAAGAAAACTTTCGTTTAGCAACATGACTTGCTATGTATGACTCCTCCAATGCATGAGCGAAAGGATCGTGAGATTCTGGCGGAGGGTGTGAAATCTGTAGACTAGATTGATTTTCAATGCAAACAAGAGAGTGTTGAGGAGCCTAGGGTGTTTCAACATATTTCTTATCAGTAGTGGAACTGACCTCGAGACTGCGAGAACCTAATATAACCATCAGCTCAGGCTGAATTCCCTCGACAGCTTGAGGGGTTTCCACTTAATTAGCAGGTAGATCATCAAAGACTGGTGGATTAGAAATATCAACAGCAAGTGAATCAACATCATGATCGAATTAGTGAGTGAAGAGATCATGACAACCACAATCAGACAATTAAATATGTACATTGGCATCCTCATGATTTGATGAATCATACAGAGGGGTTGATGAGAAATTAAAAAAAAAAAAAATCACTCTCTGAATTTCCAGAAAGAAAAGATGACAGATTGGGTGGATTCAAAAAGAAATATTTTTCCTCTCCACAATCAGATGACGAACTGACATCTGGTGTGTCCTATGAATGATCAGAAGTAGAAATATCGAGCAATGAATTTTCACAAGAGAAATCAGAAATGGCAGAATTACGAAAGATGTCAGGAAAAATCAGATGAGGTGTAGACGAAAGGAGGTCATCCTTCATCATGGGTTCTTCTTTATATTCCCACACATAGTCATCAAAAATGACAACGCGGGTTGGTTGCTCAACACCAACTTCGTCTACACATTGATCCTCATGAACAATAGATGTGGAGTCCAGAACGGATGAGTTTTTCTTCGTGCACTACTACTGAAAACCATATAGTTGGAAAATCGCCTTGTGCACAGTGATAAACCTGCCATACAGTGTCTGCATGGTGGTTTCAAGATTTGATACTTCAGAAAGTATCACTTTCTTCACTTTTTCCATAGTGGATCCTATGGACTGCTTTGTTCTTTTCCTGGCCTCTTACAAGTCCTTCTCCATCTAATCATTCTTTTCTATCAAGAACTTGATCGTTGAACTCTTGGCTTCTGCATAAGCCTTAGAAGCTTCTGCATAAGCCTTAGAAGCCTCTGCCATGGGAGTTGGATGTATTCTAACATATGACACAATCACCCTTTCCTCTATATGTGCAGGTTATGTGTGATCATCTGAGAGTTTCTTTCTTTGCGCATGTACAATACTTTGTTGTCACTAATCGAATGACAGATTGTACACATCCATCACTAGATTCTCATCAAGGAGAACAACCTCTCATTGCTCACTCAGGACTAGTTCAGATTCTAAAGGTGGTGGAGACTGTGGGGTGACTTTGGATGCCCTTAACATGAGGTTGGTGACTTGGTCTTGTGGCTCCTGTTCCAACTCCATGTTCATTACTTCAACAATATGCTCAATCTACAAAGAAAATTACTGAAACTTCACATGCTTACCCTCTTCTTCATTTGTTGGTTGCTTTAATTCCTCAACTTGTATAGGTGCAGTTTTCTCTGTCATTGCACCTTTCCTTTCCTCATGTTCTTGTTGATGCTTCTCTTCACTTTCTCTCCTCCTTAGCTCCTACTCTTCTTTCATCTTCTTTTATGCTTCCTGCAACTTCCAACCTTTGCTTCTCTCTCTTACTTCGTTGTACTCTCCTTTGCATTGTCGCCTCTTCACCTCTATTTTCAAAGCTACTTTCTCAACAAGAGGACTTCTATTAACATGTAGCTTTTCTCAGCCTCTACACTCTCAGTAATCTTCTCTTGCCTTTTTCTTGCGTCGGTTTGTTGATGACTGTTGTTGTTGTTGTTTCTTCCTGTGGTGTTGCTACCTGCAGTACTACTTTCCATTCTACAGCCATGCTAATTGATTCATTGAGCCTAGAGGATTTGTAGAAATACATCCAAGGGTCTTCCTCTGCCAATGACATTCTCCATGGATTCATGGACAATACCACTTCCCACAGTGGTTCTTGCATATGCAGTGGGGATCATATGGATTGAAACTCTTAGTGTTGAACTTAAACCTCTTCAAGTTCTCAACCTCGACATCCACATCCTTCAAGATAATGATCTCATACAATCCAATCCACAAAGGAAGAGTAGGCCATGGTGCCTTCTTCCTCCTGTGAAATTCTGTTGATAACCCTGTGGAGATGTGATATGCAACATCTTGCATGACCACTTATCCATGGAAAACCTTGGTAGCACATGCGAAGACTTCTCTCTGCCAAACATCTTGATAAATGTGCCACCGGGTGAGGCATACCAATCCGCAATGTTAAGCAATGTCTACATCATTTCTTGGGACATGTAAGGTGGATCCTGTTCGAATACCATCTTGTAAACTAGGGTGATGAAGTGGTTAGGAAGCCTCACCATGACTCCTCAGTAGTTGTACTCAGAGAGAAACTTGTAATACATGTTGACAACATCATCTGATGGTGTCCATGTCCAACCCATGCCAAAAAATTGTTGTTGGGCACAGATTGCATCAAGCACGTACACAGACATATAGAATATCACTTTTGTGTCTCTAGGCAGATTCTTGGCATTAGACACATGCACTTTCAGCTAAAAAGCCAACATGTCTTACCATTTGAATGGCCTTCCTTCATTTTCCAATTGATCCAACATGACCACCCAACTCTGCGGAAAGGTTTTTGTGCTCTCTTGACCATAAAAGCGGCATTCAAAGATGACCAAGAGTTGGTAAGCCTTCCTGAGTGACTTAGTCTTGTAGACCTGGTTGGTTGTTGCCCTGAAATTCGATGGCTCTTTTGTCCAACACTTCATGATGTGTCCAGTGTTCACATGATGTTGGGAGTATAGAAGAGTGCATCCATGTGGTTCACCATTTGTGACAAGTGATACATTTGATGGTAGGTTTCCGTCGTGAAGGTGCGAAGCTGAGTTTCATTGGCAGTGCTCAATGTCATCATCTTAAGATCGGTATGTGAGAAAATCCAGTGAATTATGTCTATGCATGGGAAGGCGGGATACCTACATGCAACCCTGTACAAGCCTAACTTGTGAATGTTGACATAGACTTGTCGATCTTCCTTGAAACTGCCTGCAAATATGCCCTTTATTTCATGCCATGTTATCTTCGTGTCCTTCTCTATGAATGGTTGTGTGTTTGCCTAGATTGGCAAGTTCATTGCCACCATTTCAACTACATCTCCAATGCTAATCTCTACAGTATCCTTCGATCCATCTCTCTTGGAAACCATGTTGCTTGTACTACTGAGAAGCTACTCAACAACTGATGTACCTAGAGACAAAGTGAACATTCACAGAAATAAAATGTCAGCTTAAAATCAAAAGCACTTCAAGGACTAATCATGCAACAAACTGGGCAACTACTGGGCAAGATTGCATAGTTGTGACTCTCAAAGGTGAGGGACTTTCAAATAGATCTGTGCATTGTGCAATCCCAGCTTCCAGTGAGAGGTACTAATGACTAGAACTAATTACAGCATAGTCCAGTGTGTCTTGCTAAGGACTGGAATTGCGCAATGCGTAGTTCAGTCTAGCTTGATGCTAGCTAGGAGTATTCATTGCGCAATCCCAGTGGGAAAGACTTAGGGACTGTCTCTTGTAACTGTGTAGAGTGCAACTAGAGGCAGTCGCTAGTAGCCTCTCCGTAATTCTTGGAGCCAAGGAAAAACCTTGAATTCCATAAATGCACAGTGCACGTTAGGAAGAGCTACATTTGAGCCAAGGCAGCCCAAATCTGCCCAAGGGCAACTTGAACATGAGTAGATATAAATGCATGAGAAAAGGATGGTGTAGATCTGAGTGAATGGTAATGCATGCAATCAAAACAAATGCAGAAATCAGTCAAATAGACGAACAGTGAAGCTTGTGGGGAGAGACGCTGCAACGGCGGTCGTTAATGCAAAAACTGGGTTATGCATGCGATGGTTAGGAAAGATAATGAAAAACTTAAACAACACTTCTACAATGTAAAACAAATCAAAATGCCAGTATTCGTTCAACAAAATGGGTAAAAAAATACTCACACAAGCCAAGGAAACAAAAGCGATAGAAAAAGCTACAAAATACAAGAAAAATAAAACTTACCCAAAAAAGTTGTGTCGACTGTGCCGAAGGTTCCTAGATGCCTCGAGAATGCCAGATCTTCAAGATCAAATGTGAAAATGATCTCTGGCGACGTCCATTAAATATAATTGATCAATTTAGGGTTTCTGACGAGAAGGCCAAAAATCTAGGAAAATACGACAAGTGGCGACAGTTTCTAAAATTAACTCATTGTGTAACTCCAACTCCTTAAAATATATCCCTATTTTTTAGGGATTCCTTTTTTTCTTTTTTTCTTTTTCGGGAAGGCTTGACATACATGCATGGAGAAATTGTGCAGTCCTGGGCGGGATCGGGGAACTTACCGACACATGCATCGAACACCAGCTGAGGGAATGCTTCTGTGCAATTCTTGGGCTGAGTGGCTCTGGATGCCTCTCATGCTCTACAAAATTTCCCAAGTGAAGGAAAGCTTCCATTTGGGTCTATGCATTTTTGGAGCTGAAGCTCACTGTTGGGTTGCACTGCGCATTTCTGGAGCCAAAGCTCATTTTTGGGCTGCACTACGCATTTCCTGGGAGCAAGGTTGGTTTCCTTCTATGGTTGCGCAAATTGCCAAGGCAGTGCAAGAACTAGATTGTAACCAAGTCAAAGGAGGTCAACTTGTGGTTAATCAACAAAGCAAGTAAGCGAACACAATTTTTACAGAAAAAGATAAACTCGATGAAAGCATAAGTACCTGGGCAGTGCAAGACAAGCTATTGATATTTTGGTAGGGCAGCTCCAAAATGAAGCAAAGGAAAAAATTTGGAGGGTGGTTGTAGCAACTACAACATTGGTAACACACTAGTATAACCCCAGCTCTCTATATGGACCTTGTCTTGTGTAAAGTGAGGTCTAACCTCTGGAAGTATTGTTCGATTATTTGATCATCATGGTTCCTTCATTAGCTTGAATTAAAGATATAGTCCCTGCCATTCTCTTGATCGGTCAGCACACATAACAATCCAAGTCAACTGAGTTATTTAGATTTGGGATTAGGGATATATTGATGCACAAGTAATATATACTATCAGAGTTTAAGTTTCATCTATGGTGTTTCTCTACTGCCAACAGGCCTAGACAGTACCTCGGCAGAGTCACTTTGGGAACACAAGCATTTCTCCGCTGCCAGTGAGCCTGGACAGTACCCCAGTGGAGTTGCTTGCTTCACCTATTTGCGCATGAAGCCTATCTCTTTGTTCACCTTTATTTTTTGTTTTCAATTTTTTTTCAAAGAACTTTGCATAGGAAATTATTTATTTTCATGAGGTGGAAGAGGGATTCAGAGTTATTGATAGTAGAAGAGGGATCTAGAGTTATATATACTATCAGAGTTTAAGTTTCATCTATGGTGTTGCTCTACTTCCAGCAGGCCTAGACAGTACCTCGGCGGAGTCACTTCGGGAACACAAGCATTGCTCCGCTGCCAGTGAGCCTGGACAGTACCCCGGTGGAGTTGTTTGCTTCACCTATCTGCACAGGAAGCCTATCTCTTTGTTCACCTTTATTTTTTGTTTTTGATTTTTTTTTTCTCAAAGAACTTTGCATGGGCACTTATTTATTTTCATGAGGTGGAAGAGGGATCCAGATTTATTGATAGTAAAATAGGTTGCCCCTTTAGAGAAGTATGTTATATATACCTTTGACATACTTGTTAAGGTTTTCTTCCTCACCTTACTCTACTTGACTGAGTTGACAAGGGTTAACCAAAAATAGAAACCGATTTGAGTAGGCCGTACTAGTTAAAAGTGCAAGCTTCACCATGAATCATGCTAAACAGAACATATTTTCCATCAAGGTATCATTCGCTGAAAGAACACAAGATCTTCATAAGGAGATGGGATAGACATATAACCATATGTTGATAGTTGTACAAGTCCTCTTGTATTTCACCCTGATTATCTCAAGAAGCCAAACACGGTTTCATGTGAAACTAACCCTACAAGTGCTTAACAAGCAAACAAACAAACAAACAAACAAAGGACATAAGTAAAATGAAATCAAAGCCATTAAGCAAAGAAAAATACGAAAGAAAAATAGACAAGAAAGAAAACACTACACCTACTCCTAAGCTAAACAATGCATAGTCCTTCTCACGTGAAGTGATATTTCCAATGCAGCCACCGACACATTGGTTGGCCAATGTAGGTGAAGGCATGGTTGACAACAAAGATATTTAGGTAAACCAGCAAGCAAGAAAGATAAAACAATGAAAACCAACACGCTTGAAGTTTAAATGCGTCCACAGAAAACAAAATAGCAATAGCACGTGATAGACACTCTATAGACGTACCATGGTGTTGCATCACACTGTATGTAGATAATAAGCATGCACACTCTTTTGACAAATGAGAAAACATGCAAAAAGAAGAAAACTTTCACTTAGCAACATGACTTGCTACGTATGACTCCTCCAATGCATGAGCGAAAGGATCATGAGATTCTGGTGGACGGTGTGAAATTTGTAGACTAGATTGATTTTCAATGCAAACAAGAGAGTGTTTAGGAGCCTGGGGTGTTTCAACAGATTTCTTATCGGTATTGGAACTGACCTCGAGACTACGAGAACCTGACATAACCATCAACTCAAGTTGAATTCCCTCGACATCTTGAGGGGTTTCCACTTCATCAGCAGAGAGATCATCAAAGACCGGTGGCTTAGAAATATCAACAGCAAGTGAATCAGCATCGTGATTGAATGAGTGAGTGAAGAGATCATGACAGCCACAATCAGACAATTCAATATGTACATCATCATCCTCATGATTTGACGAATCATACAGAGGGGTTGATGAGAAATTTAAAAAAAAAAAAACACTCTCTGAATTTCCATAAAGAAAAGATGACAGATTGGGTGGATTCGAAAAGAAATATTTGTCTGGTGTGTCCTATGAATGATCAGAAGTAGAGACATCCAAGAATGAATTTTCACAAGAGAAATCAGAAATGGCAGAATCAAAAAAGATGTCAGGAAAAATCACATGAGGTGCAGACGAAAGGAGGTCATCCTTCATCGCAGGTTCTTCTTTAGATTCCCACACATACTCATCAAAAATGACAGCACAGGTTGGATGCTCAACACCAACTTAGTCTACACATTGATCCTCATGAACAATAGATGTGGAGTTCAGAATGGATGAACACAACAAAGTACAATCCGGAGGATCAAAGGAACCAGAGGATGGAGGTTGAGAAGACAAGACCTCGTGACCACCATCAAGGTTGCAGTACAAATATGCATAGATTTTCATAGTAGGTGGAGTGGAAGGAGGTGACAGTTCAATACATGGATTCGTAACCTCTGGCACCTCGTCTTGTGGAGCGATATTTTTTTGATGAGAGGGGGACGGAGGGTCACTTGTGACAACAACCTTGTCCGTCTTAGATTTGGAATCTCTAACACCTAGGTATGCTGGGAGGAGTTTGAATGATTCCAACTCATGTGGATTTTCAGATACATGAAGAAGATACTGTAATTTTTATTTGAAAATTTTCCAATCAATTTCATCTTCAGGGATTTGGAAAGCAAGATTCCAGAAGTGATCCCAAAATTTTTTAATAGATTCATCATGTGCTTTCCATAATTTCAGAATTTTTGAATAGAGTACTTTATGGTCATAACGATAGAAAGCATAGATTAACTCTCTAATCATGTGATCATAAGAGTAAATAGAGGTTGTGAGCAATGTGTGACACCATTGGTCAACATGCCCGTCGAACGTGTAAGCAAATAGCCCATAGGCAATGTCGTCCAAAGAGACTCCATTCCTTTCACAGAATCCTAAGAATGCAACTTCGTGTCTTAACAAGGTTGCTCTGCCTTCACTATCGTACTTGATTCTTGACAAGTCATTTATTACATCCTTCGACACTTTGAAGTCAAGTGCATGAGAAAATATTGTAATCTAAGTTAAGGATGGTCTGGAGAGATTCAAAATAGACTTAGAGGGTTATGCTTGTCATGTGGCCCTCCTTCTAGTGCATGAAATGTTGACTTTGTTGGACCTACCAACATGTCATGGATCTCCCCGGTAAGAAGTCCCAACTAGACCTCAAAACGTTTGGAGTAGGAGTCCAGCAATGGGTAGTAAAGTTGTGCCTTGGCCACGATAGCATGCAGAAGCAAGTATGACAACTTTGTCAGAAGCAAGTGTGTGACCTTGCAGCGAGTCAAGTGAGATGCATGGGGGGTTCTAACACATAAAGGGGAAAAGGAAGTATCTCCCTTAGAAGCCTGTAATAGCATGAAGCTTGAAAAGAACACACAAGAAGAATGCCATCACAGGCTGGAAGCAAAATAGTCCACAATCCAAAGTGACGAGTTAACACAACAACATGTCTTCAACAAGATTCATACAATTTCATATAAAATAGTTCATACACAAATGCATATGTTAAATAACATACATTGCTAAGGTAACAAGAATAGTCGAACTACAATAACAACATATGCATGAAAACGTGTTGGCTCAATTATATTATTATGTGAAATTTCCATCCATACATAAACCATTGACAGCCACTAGCCCCAATAGTGGAACATTATAGTCAACACCACCTGCTCCTCCAAACAGATGTACTCGCTCTATACTGTGGAGAAGCCAAGGCTCGTCACAATACTCTCCAAGCCTTCTCTAAGCAATGCCTAGCCAAAATCTTGGCTCCCAAAAGCCCTTACTATGAGTTATAAGGTTCTATATATAACAAAGGGTGGGGTGACCTTTAATATTCCCCTTTGACTCATGGACTACCCTCATGACTCTTCACATTACATAGTGATTTTTCCCATTCCACTAATGGCACTTGGAATTTCATTTACAATATATTTACAAATAATAATATAATTTCCACATATACCCATGTGGGACAAAATAGGCTTGAGTCAGCCTAACAAGACAAACAACATCACTCAGGGTCTTGAATAAAGACCAACTCGGCAACATCCTCTTGATGGTCTTTAGTAACAAATTGATACCAAGCTTGGTACTATGCTATTATGTCCTCGTACTATTTGGTGAAGTCTTTCTTGAAGCGAACTCTTGCCTCCATGGCTTCTGACTATATGGTTCTGAAACCTTTTCCCATCTCATCCTAAAGCATATGCAACATTGTCTTGAGTGTGGTTGGACCACCGATGTACTTTCGCATGTTCTCTCCGCTCATCTGCAAGTCATCATTGGTGGCCTCGCACATCAACTACTCTATGTACTTTTCTACCTCCAGCAAGACTTGGTTTATCTTTATGGCTTGAGTGAGGGTTCTGATTGAAGGGATCCTGTGTGTCCTCACAATGACATCCAAACTCTTGAACAACCGTGCATAGGAAGCCTCAATGCTAGTGATAAGCAGAGGGAGTTGCTCATAATTCTATATCAACATACAAATTTATGCTTTTTCTAGCTCTGTTTATGGCTTCATTATCTTCTGCAAGTGAAGCGGGGCTCCCTTATACCTCATTTTCCATTCATGTACATGTGTAATAGCAGCATCGATCTCTTTGAGAGTTTGGGTTGCCTTCGCACACTACTTCTCACAACCGTACAGATGGACAACCACATTGTGCTCGGTGACAAACCTACCATATAGTGTTTGCATGGTGGTCTCAAGATTTGATACTTCAGCAAGTATCACTTTATTCACTTCTTCCATAGTGGATCTTGCATACTACTCTGTTATCTGCCTGGCCTCTTACAAGTCCTTTGTCATCTGATCATTCAATGCTATCAAGAACTTGATCGTTGAACTTGTGGCTTCTACATAAGCCTTAGAAACCTTAGCCATTGAAGTTGGATGTCTTCTAACATCTGACACAATTACCCTTTCCTCTATCTATGCAAGTAATGCGTGATCATCTGGGAACTGCTTTCTTCATGCATGTACAATCCTTTGTAGTGACTCATCAAATGACAGATTGTACACATCCATCACTGGATCATTGTCAAAGATAACAACCTCTACTTGCTCACTCGGGACTAGTTCTGATTCCAAAGGTGGTGGAGACTGTGGGGTGACCTCAGATTCACTCGGCATGAGGTTGGTGTCTTGGTCCTGTGGCTCCTGTTCCAACTCCATATTTGTTGCTTCAACCATCTGCTCAATCTGCTGAGAAAATTCCTGAACCTGCACCTGCTCACCCTCTTCTTCATTTGTTGGCTACTCTAATTCCTCAACCTGTATAGGCACAATTTTCTCTATCATTACACCTTGACTTTCCTCATGTTCCTATTTTTGCTTCTCTTCCCTTTCTCTCCTCCTTAGCTCTTGCTCTTCTTATAGCTTCTTTTTTGTTTCTTGCAACTTCATCTCTACATGTTCCAACCTTTTCTTCTCTCTCTTCTTCAATTCTACTCTCCTTTTGCATTATTTCCTATTCACCTCTATTTCCAAAGCTACTTTCTCAACAAGAGGATCTTCTTTGAACTTGTCGCTTTGCTCAACCTCTGCACTCTTGACAATATTCCTCTTGCCTTTGTCTTGCATCGGTTTGTTGCTCACTATTGTTGTTGTTGTTTCTTCCTTTAGTGATGTTGTCTACAGTGTTGCTTTCCATTCTACAACCATGCTGACCGGTTCATTAAGCCTAGAGGATTTATAGCAATACCTCCAAGGGTCTTCCTATTGCCAATGACATGCCCCATGGATCCATGGATAATACACCTTCGCACAGTAGTTCTTACATATGGGATCATATGGATTGAAACTCTTGGTGTTGAACTCAAACCTCTTTAATTCCTCAACCTCCACATCCGCATCCTTCCAGGTACGGATCTCGTACAATCCAATCCAAAAGTGATACATCTAATGGTAGTTTAATGTTCTGAAGGTGGCAATCTGAGTTCCACTGGCATTGCTCAATGTCATCGTCTCGAGATCAGTATGTGAGACAATCCAGTGAATAGTGTATGCGCATGGGAAGGCAGGATACTTGCATGAAACCTCATTCAAGCCTAACTTGTGAATGTTGACATAGACTTGTCGTTCTTCTAGATCTTCCTTGAAACAACGTGCAAATATGTCTTTTATTTCCTGCCATGTTATCTTCATGTCCTTCTCTATGAAAAACTATGTGTCAGCATAGATTGGTGATACGAATATAAAATGGCATCAACCCATGGTATTCATCCGCCCATGGTATTTATCTACCCATGGTATTCATTCACCCATGGTATTTGCCCATGGTATTGTGACATCCACCCATGGTATTCATTCACCCATGGTATTTGCCCATGGTATTGTGACATCCACCCATGGTATTCATTCACCCATGGAATTGTCACGTGGTATTGTAATTGAAAAATACTATAAATAACAAGTCACATTTTGTAAAAGGATAGTTTTCCCACCACAATGTAGCTTTTACAGTTATTCTTCGTTTTAATAAAAAAAAATCTTTGTGGTTTTGTTTATTGGGCATTCTCCTCTTTTTCTTCTGCCATTTCAATTTTTCAGATCTTGGGGGCCTCCCCCAAAGATCTGAATCAGTGGTATCAGAGAAGGTTATGATTCCATGGGAATGAGGATTTGATGCATATTTTAGTTTGAAATTTTGCAGCAATATTCAAGAACCTTCAGGCATGTGTTATGTCCTCCACGAAGCATTTTCTTGGGCCAAGCGGGAAGAATTTTTCTTTTTTCATTTTTTTACATGAATATTTTTGCGCGGCAAGTTTGCAAATCATATCTAAAATTTTCGGTGCATAATATAAAAAAGAAAATAACAAATCTGGATTCCTTGTGAAAAATACCCAAAAAAAAATTTGGTTGAATGGGAGTCTGAATGAGGGAAATATCGCTGATTTAAAATCAGCTATGTTGCATAGATGTTTCTGATGACAATTCGTGTACAGCATCTCTCCTATTTTTTTGCAATTTTGGTGTAGAATCTTAGAAAATGGATTGTAGATATGATCTCCTCTCTAAAAATCACTCAATTTCAAAAAAAAAAATGAGTCGAATCAGAGTTCATATGTGGGAGATATCGTTGACTTAAAATCAGTTATTTTTTCAGAACTTTTGTGACGGCGAAAAAGTTGCAGCACGAATCTAAGATTCTAGAGTGTCCAGATAAGGATTTCCAACACATGGGAAGATGCAAAATGGTCCTTCTGTTTCCAAAAACAGGTTATAGTAAATATTCTGATTTATATTGACCGAGTTATGTCCATTTTAATTTTGGAGCACCATTCGGAGTGGGTTCCCTTTGAATACGTGCCCTCCCACCTCGGTTTAGTAGGCACCCGCTTCACATTCATTAGTTTTAGCATAGCAGCTATTGGCTTAGGTTCTTTGGAGACGTGCTCTCCCACCCCAGGCTATGTAGGCACCTGCTACTTCATCAACAACCAACATCACGGTTATGGGTCAACCATACAAAATCCTTGTCACCAAAGTCTACTTTCTATGTCACACATAGTTAGTATCACAGTTGGTCATGAGCATTACAAGGTATCTCTATCCTCGAATCTTTGTTTTTCATGTTTATGGGTCATCCACAAACCCACACTTCATCGAAGTCCATTTGCTAGGCTGCACACTGTCAGTATCACAGTTGCTCACAAGCATTATAGGGTATCCCTATCCTCGGATCTTCATTCATCATGGTTATGGGTCATCCACAAACTCACACTTCATCGAAGTCCATTTGCTAGGCCGCACACTGTCAGTATCATAGTTGGTCACAAGCATTACATGGTATCTCTATCCTCGAATCTTCGTTTCTTATGGTTATGGGTTAACCACATAAAACCCTTCTCTTAAGTGGCTCTTCATATTCAAAAAAGGCTTCGCAGGAGGGAACTTCATGCAATGGGGACCATTGCTTCTTAAGGAGGGAGGAATGATCTGAATAGAAAATGGCATCAACCCATGGTATTCATCCACCCATGGAATTTACCCATGGTATTGTAAGTAGCATCCACTCATGGTATTTATCCACCCATGGTATTGTAAGTGACATCCACCCATGGTATTTTCCCAGGGTATTATGACATCCACCCATGGTATTCATTCACCCATGGAATTGACCCGTGGTATTGTAACTGAAAAATACTATAAGTAACAAGTCACATTCTGTAAAAGGACAGTTTGTCTACCACAATGTAGCTTTTATAGTTATTCTTCATTTTAATAAAAAAAATCTTTGTGGTTTTGTTTGTTGGGCATTCTCCTCTTTTTCTTTTGCCATTTCATTTTTTCAGATCTTGGGGGCATCCCCCCAAGATCCGGATCAGTGGTATCAGAGCAGATTATGATTCCACGGGAATGAGGGTTTGATGCATATTTCAGTTTCAAATTTTGCAACAATATTCAACAAACTTCAAGCATGTGCTACGTCCTCCACAAAGCATTTTCTTAGGCCAAGCAGGAAGAATTTTTCTTTTTTCATTTTTTTGCATCAATGTTTTTGGGCGGCGAATTCGCAGATCATATCTAAAATTTTTGGTACAAAATACAAAAAAAAAAAAAAAAAACAGATCTGGATTCCTTGCAAAAAAATACACAAATTCAAAAAAAAAATGGGTAGATCAACCCTAGGGGGAATCTTTTAAAGCCTGTCGGTCAGACTTAACCCCAAGGGTGTCGAGGAGAATTAATTGTATGACCTCCCGATCGGAAACAAGGTACTTAACAACGAGGACTCAACCAGTTGAGCTAACCCTTGCAACTCTGAATGGTGCTCCAAAATTAAAATGGAAATAACTCGGTCAATATAAATCATAGTATTTATTATAACCTATTTTTGGAAATAGGACCATTTTGCATCTTTCCATGTGTTGTAAATCCTTATCTGGACACTCTAAAATTTCAGATATGATCTACAAACTCGCCGCCCAAAAACATTCCTGCAAAAAAATGAAAAAAGAAAAATTCTTCTTGCTTGGCCCAAGAAAATGCTCTGTGGAGGATGTAGCACATGCCTGAAGTTTGTTGAATATTGCTGCAAAATTTGAAACTGAAATATGCATCAAACCCTCATTCCCATGGAATCATAACATGCTCTGATACCACTAATCTGGATCTTAAGGGGAGGCCCCTAAAATCTGAAAAATTGAAATGGTAGAAGAAAAAGAGAAGAATGCCCAATAAACAAAACCACAAAGAAAATTTTTATTAAAATGGAGAATAACCGTAAAAGTTACATTGTGGCGGACAAATTGTCCTTTTACAAAATGTGACTTGTTACTTATAGTATTTTTTAGTTACAATAACACGGGTCAATTCCATGGGTGAATGAATATCATGGGTGAATGTCACTTACAATACCATGGGTGGATAAATGCCATGGGTGGATGCTACTTACAACACCATGGGTAAATTCCATGGGTGGATGAATACCATGGGTTGATGCCATTTTCTATTCGAATCAATTGGTGAGTTCATTGCCACCTGTTCAACTACATCTTAAGTGTTTCTCTCTACAGTCTCCTTTGATCCAGCTCTCTTGGAAACCATGCGGCCTGTACTGTTGAGAAGCTTCTCAACAACTGATGTACCTGGAGACAGAGTAGACACTCACGACAAACAAATGTCAGCTTAAAATAAAAAGCACTTCAAGGACTAATCGTGCAACAAATTAGGCAACTGTTGGGCAAGATTGCGCAGTTGTGACTCTCAAAGGTGAGGGACTATCATCTGGATCTGCGCACTATGTAGTCCCAGCTGCCAGTGACAGGTACTGATGACTGGAACTACATAGAGCGCAGTCCAGAGTGGCTCGCTGACGACTAGAACTGTGCAATGCACAATTCAGTCTGGCTTGATGTTCGATGGGACTATGCATTGCACAATCCCAGTGGGAAGGACTCGGGGACTATCTCCTGGAACTGCGTAGAGTGCAACTGGAGCTAGTCATTGGTAGCCTCTATGAAATTCCTGGAGCCAAGGTAGAGCCTTGATTTCCATAAATGCGCAATGCATGCCTGGAAGAGCTACATTTGGGCCAAGGCAGCCTAGATCTGCCCAAGGGAAACTTGAAAACGAGTAGATTTGAATGCATTAGTGAAGGATGGTGCAGATCCGAGTCAATGGTAATGCATGCAATCAAAACAAATGTAGGAATTAGTCAAACAGATGAACAACGAAGCTTGTGGGGAGAGTCGTCGCAACGACGACCATTAGTGCAGAAATTGGGTTATGCATATGATGCTTAGGAAAGGCAATGAAAAACTTAAAACAACACTTCTACAAGATAAAACAAATCAAAACACCAGTGGTCATTCAATAAAATGGATAAAACAACATTGACACAAGCCAAGGAAACAAAAGCGATAGAAAAAACTGCAAAAGACAAGAAAAGCAAAACTTACTCAGAAAAGTTGCGTCAATTGTGTCAAAGTTTACTAGATACCTCAGGAATGCCAGAACTCCAAGATTGAAGGTAAAAATGATCTTTGTCGGCATCCATTAAATATATTTGATTGATTTAAGGTTTATGATGTGAAGGCCAAAAATATAGGAAAAAGCGACAAGTGGTGGCAATTTCTAAAATTAATTCAAGTGGAACTCCAACTCCTTAAAATAGATCCCTATTTTTTAGGGATGGTTTTTGCTTTTTTCTTTTTATCTTTTTCAGGAAGGGCTACCATGCATGCATGGATAATTTGTGTAGTCCTAGGGGGCACAGAGCAACTTACTAGCACATGCATCAGATAGCAGCTGAGGGAAAGCTTTTGTGCAATTCCTGGGCTGAGTGGCTCTGGTTTCCTCTCATGCTCTAAGCAATTTCCCATCTGAAGACAAGTTGTTAGTTGGGTCTGCGCATTTCTAGAGAAGAAGCTCAATGCTGGGTTGCGTTACGCATTTCTGGAGTCGAAGCTCACTATTGGGTAGCACTACGCATTTCCTTAGAGTAAGGTTGGTTTCCCTCTAAGACTATGCAGATTGCGAAGGCAATGCAAGAACCGGATTATAACCAAGTCAAAGGAGGTCAGCTTGTGTTTAATCAACAAAGCAAGTAAGTGAACACAAGATGTACAACAAAATATAAACTTGATGAAAGCACAAGTACCTAGGTAGTGCAAGACAAGTTGTTGATATTTTGGTAGGGAGGATCCAAAACGAAGCGAAGGAAAAAATTTGGAGGTTGGTTGTAGCCGCTACAAAAGAAAGGAAAAATAATTACGTTATATCTTGCTTCATTTTTACAGAGGAATTGATAATACATTATGGGAATATTAAGAGAAAAACATTCTTTATTCATGTTATAGTGGCTACAACCACCCTCCAAAATTTTGGCCTGCACCCAATTTCGGAGCCTCCCTTGAGAGTTTCTCCTGATGACTGCAAACACTTGGGTTCACTTCGTGAGCCCATGTGAGTCCTTGCATCTGCCTTGCTTGTTCATTTCATTCAAGTTTCTACATGTTGGTGTCTAAGTCATGCTTGCGACCATGTTCTGGTTATGCTCAAATTCTTCGCTTCGTATGTGCTTGTTGTGTTCGCTATGAAAGCATATGTCGCAATCACACACGGAGTCACATTCATTGTCGCACGTGTCGTCTCGATCAATGAATGGTCAATCACGAGTGTCGTGCTTTTCACTTGCATCGTTGGTCAGTCATGTTGAAGATGTGTGTCTGGATGGTTTGAGTCATTTAATCGCCGAGTCATGTCAGTGTTGTTTGTATGATCACCTATGCATCTTTTGATCGTTCACACACTTAGTCATTTTTTCTGAAGTTCTGATGACCAGACTCTCCTCTGACAACCAGACTATCACCCCGTCATCGAATCAATCAACTATCAACCAGAACAGCATAGAAACACCAAGTTAGTCTTTTCAAGTTGCGCTACCCGCAAGCAATTCAATCAACTCTCATGCTAGCTACCTAGACAGTTAGAACCGGCAGTCACCCCGAGGTTGACTCCCCTAAAAAATTGTGTAGAGTCCACTAACCTTACTTGCTCAACTGACTGAGGAAATTGCGCAGACAGGCCAGACAGACACCAAGTGTCTGTTCATGTCTCCCTCAGAAGATTGTACAGTTTTCCCAGTGATTCGTCTCGACAGTCGACCCACTACTCATCTCAGAATTTGCGCATTTCTCATGAGCAGGCCTCTCACTACCTAGCAATCTGCTCAACTCAGAAATTGTGCAGAGATGATCAGAAGGCCAACCTCCCGGCCTTAGTGCAGTTTCCCTTGCCAACAGCAGATTGCCAGCTCCCTCCAGGAATTGCGTAGTTTCTGTTACCATTGACTGAGCAACCAACTACCAATTCCCTCTCGGAATTGTGCAGTTTTGGCTGCCAGTGATCCTAGCAGCCAACTGCTAATTCCCTTGGGGAATTGGATAGTTTTGGGTACTAGTCTCTCGGGCAGTTCCTCCCGAAAACTGCATAATCCCTGCCTGCTGACCCTCCTTACAGCCCGACCTGTTCCCCCATAATATTGTGTAAATTTAGCCTTCCAGCCCCTGCTACCCACTCATTCTAGAAACTACGGAGATCCTACCTACCTTACCTTCCTGCAGCACAAACTGTCCCTCCCAAAATTTGCGTAGTTTTTCCTTCCAGCCGAGCCAGACCTCACAGACAGTCATTGTCGACTTAGACTGTCCATCTCCATCACCCAGTGACTCTTGCATAGTTTTCATTAGCAGTTCCCGGAGCCATCATCCCCCTTCTCAATCTTGCTGCCTCTCCCGGTCACCTGCATCCGGAATGATCATGTGTCATGGTAGACTAGGAGGTTTTGGATTTGATGTCATCTCATCATGAGTGACTGCAGGTACATGTACACCAACAAACATGGTAAGACAACAAATGGGATGAACGAAGGGAGCACATGCAGAAGGACAGGTCCACCAACAGACGAATGAACGATGCATGCAAAGAGATGTGCTCACCAATGAATGAACGGACGAACATGCACCTTCACGAACATACAAGCCTATCAAGCCTTCGAACATGCAAGCAAGGAGCAACATGCCAAATTTTCATCAAGCGAACCAAAGACTATCGAAGACTTCGTGCACTTCGTCATGCAGAGGTGAAGCTATGATACACCATGAAGACATCCATCACCCAACAGCACTGTAGCTCGACATGCATTCCAGCAGCAGCACAAATGTACCAGCATTGTCATGTTGAGTCATGTCACCCACATCTCTACTATCGGCTATGTTGTCAATCAATGTGATGTAACATGGAAGTCCACGAAACCCACTTGTTGAACATAGAGTCATGTAAGTCGAAAATTCATGGAAGTCAAATGGTCATCAGGGTAGTTGAACAACCACAAGGGTCAGTTTTACACTTGGCTATAAATACCCACTCATTTGTGTTGAAAATGGCAACAAGAAATGTTAAAAATAGAAATGCTATAAATAGCAGTTCGGGTACCAGTGTTGGACATAGCAACAAGGAATGAAAAATGGAAGTGTTAAAAATAGCATTGTTATAAATAGCATTTCGGGATGGATTCCAATTTCAGTTAGTCTCTGAACTAAAATTGAGAAGTAAAATTCGAATTTGTTCTTAGCAGCTGTTTGATTAATAATTAATTAATTCATCTTGAGTTAATTAGTTGGAGAAAATCAAACATGAAGTCTATGTGAAGACATGCAATAGTTTCTCCATTGATTAAGGAATTTATCCCTTAGTTAAGGAGATGAGGATGAGTTGTAATTTGAGTTGTAATTAGTTAGCTCAGTTACCTTAGTTAAGTCCATTTAGATTAGTTCTAACAGTTTGTAGAATTAATTGTGAGTTCAGTTAGTTAATGCTTGCATGCATGTAACTGCTACACTTCAGATAATTGAATATTCTCTCATAAATAACTCATGCATGTTAGTTCAGTCAGAGACCCAGTTGAGATCAGAGGAAGGGACAGTGTATTATTAGTTGGAGGATTTTTCCAATATAGGAAACTCATCCATGCAGAAGGAATTATCTCCTTCAGGACTGCACAGTTACTTTTGAGTTTGATGTGTTGTGTGAGAGGTTAATTCGCACAGGTAGCAACATTGGACCCTAGGAGAAACTGAGCAAGGAAATAGGAGGCTTGGAGTGATCTAGGTGGATATTGGTGGCCACCTGCCAAGTCCACCTGGACCCCCACCTCAACATTTTCAGTTTCCTTAATT